>JAMPIV010014142.1:347500-447223 GCA_024509875.1 Oreohelix idahoensis
CTCGCTTTTTTTATGTGCATAATTTTATGCAACTTATTCATTTCCATTTCTATTAACCTGGGACTTTTTATTTTGTTTTCTATTTTATTTTTATTTATTTTTTATTTTGTTTTCTATTTTATTTTTATATATTTGTGTTTCGTTTCTTTGTTATTTTATTTATTATTATTACTTTATTTTTATTACTTTTTTTTTAGATTTCTGTTGTAAATTAACTGAAATAAATGTGGCACCTGAATCCAATGCATATTTTTTTAAAAATTAAATTGTTTGTTTGAAAATGAGGTAGCATTTGCTTGTTATACTCAAGACCGCCTCAGGCCGTTTTAACTTATATGACCCAATCAAGGCCCGCGATCACAGGGGGTCCCAAAGTCGAGTTTCCACCTCTAGCTTTGAAATAAAGAAACAAAAGATGTGGATTATTTCAAATTAGATATCAGGAATGTATGATAATGTATAGTATTAAAAATCAAACAATGTCTATATTTATTAACTATATTTTAGGACATAAAAACGAGGTTTAAAAAAAATTATTATCTTAAGTCCAGGGGGCCAGGCAGAATAGTCTAAATCAGGCCCCGCAATTACTAAGCCTGACCCTGGTTGTACTTAGTACCGTGAGCTCAGACTTCAGAATTGTTACGCCAACATTAACTGCTTATAAATGCGCAGCCCTTCGATCATGTTGAAATTGTCACATTAGCATTATTCTGCCAGCAAACAGATCAATCCGGACCGATCTATATATATCTATTTGTCTGTGTCAGGCCGCAGTGTTGGAAGATTGTGTCTGCAGCTAGCAGGCGGAGCAAAGCGTTGCGCGTGCAACTTATGGCTGTCATGAAACTTCTCTTCGGATATAATTTCTGTAATGTTTTCTTACATCGATTAAAGAAATAATTTAGATATTTTAAGTAACAAAACTGCTGTTTTTTTTTTTTAAATAGAGAGTCATTAATTATTTTATTGTAATATGGACAATAATATTTTCACGCGCTAATGGGAGATCTCACGTCACCGGAAAACCTCAAATATTCCACCAATACACCCCCATCACGGGGGAAATCCAGCTTTCCCTTTATGGAAGCACTTAGTGTCTTTATTCACGTTTTTCATCACATCCAACAAACACGGTTAATTTAGTTGTACCAGATTTTAATGATACTCTACTCCAAAAATTATACCTAATAAAAGAGCATTAAAAAAAAAAAATCTATTCGGTGCCTTATTTTAAGATCCATCTTTGAATCCTTGATTGCCCTTTAACCAACGATGATAAATCTTTCCCTTCAAGCAATTGGAAAATGTCATCAAAAGGTATGTGTTGATTTAGCATTATTTGTTTGATTAAGCGCTGATGTGGAACAATAAGAATTGAGATAGGATACGCCATGAGTATTTCGGAAAGAAATGGTTTTTTTTTTCAGTTCACTTTTTTTTTCTTTACAAAATTTGACATTATAACCAGACCAGACGGTCTTTTATATTTGGACATGCGCCCTAATATAACCGAAGGATCCTGGGTTTAGGTTGAACGGTGCGCACCTCGCCAGACCGAGGCAAATTATATTTAAATTAAGAGAAAAAAAAGAGAATTATATTAATTATTGTTCACATAATTGTAGTCACGCCCTGTTGTGCTATAATAATAATAATAATAATAAATATAATAATAATAGTAGCCCCCTTCTGTAATAACTGACTATAGGACTGCGCCCCTGAGGTGATAGCCCTTAACTCGTGTGTGTGTGTGTGTGTGTGTGTGTGTGTGTGTGTGTGTGTGTGTGTGTGTGTGTGTGTGTGTGTGTGTGTGTGTGTGTGTGTGTGTGTGTGTGTGTGTGTGTGTGTGTGTGTGTGTGTGTGTGTGTGTGTGTGGTTTTTTTTAATTGGTTTTTTTTTCTAGTTGTCTTTTACGTCGAAAGGAATATTAATATTAATAATAATAATAATAGTAATAATAATAATAATAATAATAAAAGGTGCATTGCCTTTAAAAGCGAGTTAAATGAAGTTTTCACGGTTGCAAAGTATGACAGCCATAGAAATACCCACACGATATTAAGTCAATCAGAATTTCCAAAATATTTTTCAGACTAAAATTAATGTCCTTAAAAATAAAGCTACCCTCAAAGTTAACTTGATCATAAGTTAGTCACAATGATGGAATTGCCTTGATTATTGCTTACATAATCGTAGTCACGCCCTACTGAGCAAATAAAAAAATAAATAGAAAAAAATAAAACTTGCACTGCCTTAAAAAGTGAGATAAATGTAGTTTTCACGGTTACAATGTATAACAGCAATAGAACTACCCAAACGTTAATAGGTCAGTCGGAATGTACAAAATATATTTCCAACGAACAATATATATTTTTTTAATACATCAGCCCTCAGAACCAGCTTAATTATAAGTTAGTTTGAATTTACATTGATTATAGTCGTTGTCATGCCCAACGGTGCTTTAAAAAAAAGATAACATGAAAGGTGCATTGATTTCAACAGCTAATTAAATGCAATTTTCACAGTTGTAAATTATGACACCAATCGAACTACCCATATATTATTAGATCAGTCAGGATGTCCAAAATAAACTTCAAACTAATTTTAATTTCCTTAAAAATACAGCTACCCTCCCAGTTAACTTGATGATAAGTTAGTCAGAATGAGAGAATTACGTTGATTATTGCTCATATAGTCGTAGTCACGCACTGATGTGCTTAAAAAAATAAATACATAAAAAGTGCACGGTCTTAAAAAGCTAATTAAATGTATTTTTCACGGTTCTAAAGTATGAAATCAGTAGAACTACTCACACGTTATTAGGTCAAACGGACTAATATAAACTTTCTCCTAAAACTACATCGGTCCTCACAGCCAGCTTGATTATAAGTTAGTCAGAATGAATTACATTGAGTATAGTTCATATAATCGTAGTCACGACCTGCTGTGCTACAAAACAAATAAATAAATAAATAAAAAATAAAAATGACATGAAAGTTGATTTAAAAGGCTAACTAAATGCAGTTTCAACGGTTGCAAATTATGGCAGCAATAGAACTACCCAAACGTTATTTGGTCTATCATAATTTCCAAAATATGCTTCAAACTAATATTAATTTCTTTAAAAATACATCTGTCTACAACGGTAAATTGATCATAAGTTAGTCAGAATAAGAGAAGTACTTTGATTATTGCTCACACACTCGTAGTCACGCCTATTGTGTCTCAAAAAAAAAAAAAAAAAAAAAAAGGTCCATCGCCGTAAAGGTAAATCAAATGTAGTTTTCATTATTGCAAAGTATGAAAACATTAGAACTATCAATCAAAATTTCCAAAATATAATTCAAACAAATATTAATTTCCTTAAAAATACAGCTCTTACAGCTGGCTTGATCTTAAGTTAGTCAGCGTCAGAATAATAAATGCTACACCGACAACCTTCAGCGATGGATTTAAAAAAAAAAAAAATTATAAAATCATTCAATTAAAAGAAAACCGCACGGCATTTAGCAAAAACTACACCACCGGACGGCATTTAGCAAAACTACGCGAACGCTCTTGAGACTTTCTGGAAAAGACTTCCCCCTTTAATAGCTGACATTTTTCAAACGCTTTAAGTCGCACAAGAAATTTCTGCGCCGACTACACAGTATAAAGAGAAGTTCACACTTATTGCTCGCGCTTCATTAAACATAAACGTTGATGCGAGAGTGTTGCATTTTCAGCAGCATCACCCCACACAAAGACGTACCAGCCCCTGCAGCACGTTTGCAAATCTGTCTATGTCGGGCAAGGCTTTTGGAAATAAAGAAAGGACCTTGTCTTTCTTTTTTTTCTCCTTGTTAAATAAAAAATGGCGAGTGTTGGGAACTTTGTTAGAGATTATAGAGGCTATTTAATAAGCAAAGACATGCCACCCACGGGGTTAAAGTAAATGCAATGGTGTATGCACTCTTCAGTAGCTTCTGCCCCTCAACCTCTCTTCCTTAGACTTTCCTCATAGCAGTCTCTTGTCTCCGAGCACGTCGCTTCATCGCAAAGAAACATTCACACAGACTTTAATTAAATGAAAATCTTTCAGAAGATATAAATCAATAAAAACTTTGCGAACTAGTCCAGTTGAAGCATAACAAGGGGGGAGGGGGGAAAGAGAAAGGGTTTGCGGTGAAATGTTTTCTTAAAATCATCAATTAAAGCTGTTTATGAAAAGCCGTTGGGCTAAAATAAAATATATTAAAAATAAAAATCCATTCCTCATCTCTGTCTATGAAAGGCTGAAAATGATGAAATCTGAAGAGATTTACTCTCACAACAGCGGCAGTGAAAATTGCTGGATATTTTGGTTGCGAAATTCAACATGTCAAATAACTCTCCTAATAATAATCTTGATCTAAGACTAACACAAACTTTTTTCAAACGAAAGGCAAGCGAAGTTGTGGTCTTGTCGAATCCTTGTTTTTATCTCAAATGTGCACTGGAAGATCATATCTTGCGAAAATTTTTCCAATAGCCAGCTTCAATGGAAAGCTGTATGAGTAAAGCGTTATGCAAAATATCATCTGGATGAGACAAAAATAAATAAGGAGACATCAGAGGAATTTAAGAAAAGGGAAAATAAGACTGGATCACGGAGATATTATACAAGAAATGAGGTCTGAAGGACCGGGACGTGTTTAAACAGAATATTAATATTAGCGGGGGATTATGCTGTGGAGAGATGCGGTGAAGGACTACCCCCCTAAGGGCCAAGCATTCATCTCCTATACCCCCTCACCTTTTGTCCTATTCTGAATCAATCTGGCGATCGTCTGCTCGTGTTTGCCTTGTGTCGAAAGCGTGAATTGTGTTCTCTCGGTTCAGGTTTTTCAGATCAAATACCTCCCCCCTTTCCTATTTTTCGTCTTTGAGAGGGGACATTTTTTTATTTCACTTTTTAAAATTTAAACTAAAACGGTTTCTCTTTAACTGGGGACATTTTCAAGGTATAGGACATTTCATATGGAATAGCCCTGCATGCTCGAAAACTCCTTTTTTTCAAGCACTTATCGAAGTTCTTCCATTCTTTCTCAAGAGTAGATTGACAGGAGAGATAGATCAACTAGAATGTAAGTATGCAGAAGATTATTTTTTTTTTTTTTTTTTTTTTTTTTTTTTTTTTTTTTGGGGGTGGGGGGGGTGGGGGGGGGGGGTGGGGTGTTGAGACACTAAAAAAAACAAGTTTCAAAAATATAAAGCTAGACTGAACAAAAGACCTGACCGATTCTTCTTGAGAATATTCTATCGGCTCATCTTCTTTCGCGACTTGAAATCTCGTCAATCTTTGGTTGCCTTCATTTGTTTGTGTCTCTTGTTCTTTAAATTTACTACATAATTATTTGTCATCTACTGTACTTATGTTTTTACTTGATGTATCCATCCCTTGATTCTTATTTTTTTTCTCCTCCTTTTTAGCTCCTTATGGAGCATGGGGTCCTGACTACAGCTTGGTCCCCTTACATGAAGCCTGCATCAAAGCATGCATGTGCTCTTGCCGCATTATTTTCTCTAGCAATTTGTTGTACACGATGAGGTTGCCAGAGATGGGGCACTGTACGAAGGATGGCCGCCGACCGAGCAAAGGGGAATCAATTTGTTGTTGCCCTACAAGACGCCACTAGGCGTGATGGCCACTGACTGCTTTGACGGTCGGCGGCTAAGGATCAAAGAAGAAGAAGATGAGGTTGCCAGCCTGTGACTATATGAATGCTCTAATTTTTTCCTTTTCTTTTCTCATTCTTCATTCTCTTAATTCTTAAATTTTTCTCTTTCTTTTCCTCGACCGATGTCGTAAATTTTAGATAGGTTAGAAGATAGCTATGGTCCCGTGTGAGCATAGGTGATAGTGGTAAATATGTGAGAATAAAGGTGTAAGAAATAGGTTTCCCGAATGAATTGTTAAGGAGAAGATTTGTCTCTGGACTGAATAGTTCCTCTAGTCCAGCCTATCTATACGACTATATTTTAGTGTAAGACAATCTTTCAACCCCTTATCTCTAGAAAGATAAGTTTAACTAAACACACACACACACACACAATTATGTGACAACAAGACACACAA
This sequence comes from Oreohelix idahoensis, assembly GCA_024509875.1. NCBI lineage: Eukaryota > Metazoa > Mollusca > Gastropoda > Stylommatophora > Oreohelicidae > Oreohelix > Oreohelix idahoensis. Next base: position 353,601 of record JAMPIV010014142.1, read on the forward strand.
AACGTGAAAAACTATGGTTAATTGGGTATGGGTCTGACCAACACACAACGTTAAGTTCTTTTTGTTGTTTATTATCATTAAACTTTTTACAACATCAAACATATAGAGAAATCAATAAATCATGTTTACAGACATATGAAAATAACCGACTAAGTGCCCTCCCCTTGTTGAGAAAGGATCCCAAAAGAAGTTAATAACCCAAAGGTCAAAGATTAGCACTAGGTTACAGAATAGACTATAAAGAACAAGTTCCCCACTAAATTACTACTCAGTAAAGTACACAAGTTTAGCGAAATAAAAAAAGAAGTTAGTACAATGATTGTAACAAAGGAAAATATTCACTCTCTCTCTCTCTCTCTCTCTCTCTCTCTCTCTCTCTCTCTCTCTGTCGTATGTGGCCACAAACAATCTCGCTTACCCACTCCTGGTGTTGAATCCCTTGAAAAAATTACAATAGTTCCTGAACCTATACTGTCAGGTGGGTTGCCCAAATATGGCCCCAGTCCAGCCTATATATCGAATAATAATTACAAAGTGGACGCCAAATTTGGTGGTCTAATTTTCCCTGGATGAAACAAGTGTCACCGCGAATAGTTACTGAAGCAAGACGTGCTCTGGACGTTCACAGTTGCAAAAGGAGAAAAGTAATTCCCGTATTGCTAAGCATCTGGTTGCTAAGACAAATGTTACAATATGTAAAACTGATGATGATGGTAAATCCTATCGGCTGGTTCTATGGTGAATGCCGATTTTGAAACAGCGTAGTTTTCTGGATCACTCCGTTGCTACGGCTGTCAAAGGTCAGGAATATATGTTCTTTCGTGTGCCCAGTGGGCTGGAAAAATTGAATAAATAATTCTGGGTAACGTACAGCCCAGTTACGATTTTATATTAATGTTTATTTGTCTCTTGGGCCCAACCGGTTCACGAAGGAACTTGGGACTTGTAACCACGAAGAAGACACCATTAATCCTTCACTGAATGAAGAAAGAGGACCGAACTAGCTGTCGTAAAACGTGTGTGTAAACCCATTTCTTTGTTAATACACTATGTCGAGATACAAATATGCCCAGCCAATCACCGTTCAACAGACTCTGAGACATATTAAATTACACGAAGTACACGCCATCTTGTTCCCCCAAGATGGCGGCAGACAGAATGGATTAGAAAAAACATATATAAGGAAAGAAACTTAAGCCTGAATTTCGGGACTCGGTCACGGAATGTACGAAACCGTCGAGAACCAATCAAAATAGTTCTTTACTCACTGGCAGATTCCCTGCGTCTACCTATATAAACGGGCGCATTTTATTCAAAAAATACACACACAAACACGAAGGCCATCACGACCGACTGTGGAAAGAGAAAGGTGTCAACATTGATTTATTGCTTACCTGCGTGACCGGGCACTCTTGCTTCACTAAAGTCGAGTCCAAATCTGGCTTGTATTAATCTTAGAGGGTAGGTAAACTTACTATACACTTGTAGGAGAATAGGCCTACATCAGGTATATAATGATTGTATTTTTTTTGTGTGTCATTTATACTACCTACACCTGTATATATTTAATATATTTTGTTTTACTATGAATGTATCAGGTATACTGATTGTATCTTGGGGAATTGGGTATAATGATTGTATTTCCTGGTATGATTGCTGAAGACGATAACCAACCTGAAATATAACCTATCAGTCCTTTTTAGGGCTCATATAACTCCAACCTGAATATAACCTATGACTATATCCTGTATAATGATTGTATTTTATAGTATCATGCATAATGGTTGTGTATGACTGTTGAAGAAGGAAACCAGCAGAAAATAGCCTACACCTGTATATATTTAATATAACTTTAGATTTTGTTTTACTATGAATGTATCAGGTATACTGATTATATCTTGGGGAATTAGGTATAAGGATTGCATTTCTTGGTATGATTGTTGAAGAAGAAAACCAACCCGAAATATAACCAAACAGTCCTTGTTAGGACTCATATAACTACAACAGTATTGTTAGGATATATTTTACCAGCCAATATAGCACTTATCAGATATGGTCTGGTATATTACACAGCCCTACTTAAAAAAAAAAATTTTTTGGTGCCAAACATTTTACTCTTGATTGTACATAAATGAGGCCTGCTCAATCCAAATATCCCATTTACTTGTCTGTAGCAGCTCTAGTTTTTGAGATACAGTCATTTTTGTATTTCATTAATACAGGGTGACCCCCCCAAAAAACGGGCCCGCGCGCGCACTGTTTGTGCGCGCGCGGGCCAGTTTTTTTTTTGGGTCACCCTGTATTATTACAATATTTTCTATATAAGGCCAGCTTACTTTAAAGTAAAACTAGGTGACCAGGACAAGTCTTGGGCTCCTCATATTGTTTGCAAAACATGTGTTGAACACCTGCGACAGTGGACTTGTGAGAAAAGAAAATGTTTAAAATTTGGAATTCCAATGGTTTGGAGAGAGCCCAAGAACCACTATGATGACTGTTATTTCTGTGTTGTGAATATTAAGGGAATTAATGGAAAAAATCACAAAAAGTGGAAATATCCAGATTTAGATTCTGCTAGGCGACCTGTTCCACACGGAGATGACATACCAATTCCAACTTTCAGTCAGATTTCGGATTCTCTGCTAGAAGATGAGACAGCAGTGGCATGTGGAACGACAAGTGACAGTGATAGTGATTTCGAAGATGATTTTTCAGATGCTCAGCGCTTCGACCAGCTTGAACTAAATGATCTAATCCGAGATCTATATCCCTCCAAGGAATCTTCAGAACTTTTGGCTTCAAGATTGAAAGAAAAAAAAATTACTGACTGCTGAAACAAAGGTTACATTTTATCGCAGCAGAGAGCAAGGTTTTATTCCATTCTTTTGTAAAGAAAACAACCTTGTGTTTTGTACTAATGTAGGAGGTCTTGTTAACAAAATGGGTGTAAGTTATACACCAGATCAGTGGCGACTTTTCATTGACAGCTCTAAAAGAAGTTTGAAGGGTGTTCTCTTACACAATGGTAACAAATATGGCTCAATTCCAATTGCTCATTCTACTACAATGAAGGAGGAGTATGCTACAATAAGCACAGTTCTGGAAAAATTGAAGTATTTAGAACATAACTGGATGGTTAGTGTAGCTCTTAAAATGGTGAACTTCTTGCTTGGCCAGCAAATGGGATTCACCAAATATCCATGCTTTATATGTTTGTGGGATAGCAGGGCAAAAGATATGCACTGGACAAAGAAACAGTGGCCGTTGAGGGATGAATTTAAAGTTGGAGAAAAAAATATTGTCAATAAGCCTCTCATTGATCGAAAAAGAGTTCTACTGCCACCATTACATATAAAGCTTGGCTTGATGAAGCAATTTGTTAAGGCACTGAACAAAGATAGTACCTGTTTTAATTACTTATGCAGAAAGTTTCCAGAATTGAGAATAGACAAACTTAAAGCTGGAATTTTTGATGGACCTCAAATTAGAAAGTTAATAAACGATCCAAATTTTATTGATTCCATGAACAAAACAGAGTCCACAGCCTGGTCATCATTTGTTTTAGTTGTGCAAAACTTTCTGGGTAACTTTAAAGCAGACAATTATTCTGAATTAGTTGGAAACATGCTGTCGAGTTTTTGTGAACTTGGATGCAACATGAGCATAAAATTGCACTACCTCCATAACCATTTACATTTATTTCCGGAGAATCTTGGCGACTTTACTGAGGAGCAAGGTGAAAGATTTCACCAAGATATAAAAACAATGGAAGAGAGATACCAGGGACTTTGGGATGCCCATATGATGGCAGATTACTGTTGGACCCTTAAGCGTGACTGTCCGGGCATATCACATTCCAGGAAGTCCTCGAAAAGATCCTTTTTGCGTGTTGACTAAACAAGTGCTAGTGATAAAGTTTTATTACATTTTTGGTAATATATGCACAGTAATTACATATAATATGAATGCAGACTAAAGTCAAAATGCCACTGATAGCACCTAACTCTAGGATTGTACATAACAATTGCCCTACTAATATGGTCATTCTTAGTTATCTCAAAAACTAGAGCTGATAGAAAAAATCTGATTACATTTTTGGAATCAGCAACCCAAAATTACCCAAGAACAGCTATAGAATTTAAGGCACCAAAATGTGTGTATACCAGTGTTATAGGTGGAAGGAAACGGTTGTATCATACGGTGTACAAATTATTGGATGTATTCATGTATTGTTATCAGAAAGAATGATTTGCAAGTAGACACCTGTCTTGTCTCGCTATTGCTAAATCACACTGAGCCATGTTGTCATTCATCCTACATGCAGACACCTGAGACACGCTCATCTCATATACACTAGAAATAGGTGGGCTTGATGACAGAAATTAGCCCCTATTTTTGCCTTGTTACAGGTTTATTCGTGTCATCCAACCTGAGGTCGTATGTTCGAGTCAATCCAGCTGCCTGGAACTTCGCAGAAGCACAGTGATTGTACCGGAGCTACATCCTTAGTCCCCCTCAGTCTTGGGTGGGCTAAAGGAACGATCATCAGCGGGTGTTTTGTGCAACAAATTAGGAAGGACAGAACTGTTCTAAGAGATGAGTACACATTAGTACCATTTCCGTCGGCAATTGTGAGCAATTAACGGTCAAGGAAGAAAAAGTGATTTAGCGCAGTGAGAGACAAGATTAACAGCACAGCTGATAAATTTTCTATAATTAATTAACAGCACAGCTGATATTTATAACTTTGTTCCTATAATTGGAAGACTTGTAATATAAATAAATAAATAAATATATATATATATATATATATATATATTTTTATATATTTATATATTTATATTACAAGTCTTCCATTTATAGGAACAAAATTATAGATATCAGCTGTGCTGTTAATTAATTATAGAAAATTTATCAGCTGTGCTGTTAATCTTGTCTCTCACTACGCTAAATCACTTTTTCTTCCTTGACTGTTAATTGCTCACAATTGCCGACGGAAATGGTACTAATGTGTACTATATATATATATGTAAATCATATGTAAACGTACAAATCCATTGCATTCCATCTTCCTGCCTCCACCCTTCAGCACAAGAGTAGATAGTGTATATACTTAATAAATAATAAGGAAATTGTATTTGAACGACTTGTCAATTTTATAATTGTTAAGTGAAATCTGTTTCCTTGTTTTAATATCACAGTTAGTTGCACAGCGGGGTGGCATTTTATGACTGTCTCTACTCTACTAATTTTTCGAGATCAGATCATTCACAGCCGTAACTAATTTGTGATACCAGTAGTTCTCTCATACACTAGGACTTCACCATTTTCCTGCAGAAATTCTATTTCTGTATTGTCAGTACTATACTGATCTTAGAGCCTATAAAAACCTCACGCTACACTAGCCCAAAAATTGAAGACCCAAAATAATAATAATGGTATGGTAAGACCGCTGGCCGCTGGTTTTGATCAAGTGCTATATTAGGAAGAAAAGAATATTTATGAAAAAACTGCTACTATTCTATCCACCCGTAAGTTTTCCGCTATGACATGTCGGTAAAAATGGTATGCGCCCTCCCCCGTTATTGCCCGCGAGAAAATGAACAGACAGCGCACTAAGACAATTATTATTTAATTTATCCATACGCGCACTTTAACAAAAATCACCTGTCACTACTAGCTATTTGTCGACGTCTGTTGTTTTGTCACATGACATTTACACTAGTCACTTATATAATTTCACACAATGAAATATAATGCGAATTCTATTCTGTCCCTCATCCGTCACGCGTAATGATCTCAGTCAGCTGTAGCAAAGTTGATTTTGCTGGGGAGGTTATGATGGTATCCTAAAAGAATGAAAAGGTGTCTGCTTTAACCGTGTGAGGTTAAGAACATGTAGGCCTCTGACTCTATAAATGATGATGATGAATTATGTGCAGAGAACCTACCGCTACCTCCCTAGGTCTCACACGGTCACTATTCTGGCTCTAGTGTATGGTGTATGGTGTACCTAGTGTCTAGGGGAGAAATGAAATGATGGTACACAACAGTCAAACACTTTAAGTGTCTATAAAGAAGATAATAAAACTAGCAGTTAAGTTTTTCTTTGAACAAATCTTCTTTACAATTTATTTTGCCTGTCCATTCATAGCTTGTGGACAGGTCTTTGAAAATAAGGACAAGATAGTTTACAGAAAAGAACAATTAAAATTTTGGGACAATTTGCCCAATAACTAAAAAGTTATTATGTATTTTTATATATGTCTTTCCTGTAGGAAATATTAAAAGAATTCACTTTATTCATATAAAGGGAGAGTCACTGTATATGAGGGCTGTAGTTCATCCTACCCCCATAAAAGTCCGGTGTATTATTTTGAAACACAAGAAAATGTCAGAGATGCCCCAGATGTCTAACACATCACCTGGGAGTCCTTGTTGTAAGATATTTCAATGTGTAGTTGCAGAAAGTTTAAATTTCACCACTCTTCAAAGCTCCTACTGTTATCTTCGACAGCATATAAGACTGGTTGGAGCCTGGTTGGCATTTATTAGTACTCAGCAGGTTTCCTGTCACCAGCCGGCAACAGGAACATAGACCCTCTGCAACAAAAGGACACCCTGGCCTTTTACATCTGATCACTTATTCTAACACTTAATTTCCTACGTGGGTATGGGGTCAGCCTCGCGTGCCTTACAAGTGCACTAGCCCCGAATTGTACAGGACTCCCACCTTGCTGTGACCACTCCTCAGGTCCTTATAGCAGATACGCCACTGTACGTTCACATACTTTTCCTCAATACAATAATGTGGCGTAACCACATTTCCTTTGATATGATATTCTCTTCTTTTCTTTTCAATTATATTTGCTTCAGGCATGTAAACAGTGTTCATTGAACACAGAGGCTTACTAATCTATTCTAATACAATAATATGACAACATAATCATAACAACATACATCAGTTAGATACCGTTTAATGTGAGGACTCAACAATGTCTGCTCTCGGCATGTCCTTCACTTTTTCCCAATAGCAGTATCTAACTTTGTAGTTGGACCAAACATATTAAATTTCATAAAATATCCTTACCACAATCAAGAAATATATAAACAAATGACGCTGACTTTGTGAAGAAATGGCCTCAGCTTCCTCCGAACTGTACAGACTGTGAATTTATTCTTTATTTAAGTTTATAATTAACACAGCTGTTTCTCAGCGTATCTGAATACAATTTTTAGTTCAACTGGCAATGAATAGTCAAAGCCTTTTGCTAATATTTACTAGCACTGGCCAATCGAAACGTTCGGCTACTTGAATTCAAAAGCAGTTTGAATGAAAAACCAAAATAATTTCGAATAATTTCTGCGTCTGGTGGTCGATTGGCCAGTATGCTTTAGTCATGCCCAATACAAAAAGATGTTTCGTTTAGGATTACATTTTTCCTACCGCTCCCCTTTTAGTCATACTCTTTTTACCCAAGCGAATCTGAATGTACCTCCCTGCCTCTTTTCCAAGCTCGCGTCCCCCTAACGTTACAAAAAAACATAAGCAGGAACGCCAGTCTGTCTGGTCGAGTGTCCGTAGATATTAGTATTTCTTCAATAACTTCTCTAATTCTGGGACTATCATATTATTTAAAGTACATTCTTGTTCAGCGAACTCTACGTCATACTACCATATAATTTTTATGGGGAACCTCATAATGGTTTAAAATTTCCAATTTTTTTCATAGTCACTCGTCAAATAAAATTTTGCACAAGACCGCCATCTTTCCTCTCCTTCATCTCGCTAGCATGTATTTTTCAAATAACTAACTTGTTTTAGTTACGTCAGAAATGCTACCACAAGGAGGAAAATAAAATTGTCTGCGTGGTTTTGCCTTAGCTGGCTTTTCCGCAGTGTGTGTATATGCGTTGCAGACTGTGTCAGCGAAGCGGGGTGTAGACGGGGCGGGTTAAGAATAGGCGTTTTTTTTTTTTTTTTTTTTTTTTTTTTTTTTTTTTTTTTTTTTTTTTTTTTTTTTCGTACGCCCGCTAATACTCGAGGCGAAATCTCAGGTTATTATTATTGTCTAACCTGACATTGATTTTACGTGAGTATCCCTTTTTTCTTGTACAGAGACAGGTGTCCCTCGCCATTCAGGCAAGAATAGGCGTTAATAATTAGTATTGTATCGTGTAATACTACCAAACAATGTAAGGATTACTACTAAAGTTTTGCGTTAAAGTTGACAGAAAGCGTTAATTCAGATAGTTATTTTGCGGCACGCTTCCGCCAATCGTTAATTATAAGGCTAGACTACAAAGTGTATGCAGCAGATCGGGCAAATGTTAAATATTAGTAGTGTTTCTCGAAAACGAAACTAAAAGCGTGTCAGACTATTACCGTGAAATCGTTCTATAGGCTTAGCACTGTGCAAAAAGCAGCGCTGCTGGCGTCGAAGATGCCAACCGTCAGACACATGCTGGCTAATGTATTTATTATCGTTTTATGCCTAAATCTTACTGAATTGAGCGTTTATTCTCGCAGATTTTGCTACATCAGCTAACCCGTATCTTCTTGTGTAAGAAAGTGGGATGTTGGAAATTACATTACACTGAACGACTGGCAAGAAAATATCTACGCGTTAGGTAATTTCTCTAGTTTTAACGCTAGTGAATTATAGTGAATTAAAATGGTAAACTTAACACATTTTAACACTTAAGCACAATTTCTATTACCACAAATCAGAAAATGAAATCCCCACGAGACAATTTAACCCATTTAGCGAAGAATGGTTCTAGTCTGCCGTGTTTAGATTATCCAAGAATTTCTGAGCGACTCTAATAACTGAATTTGAGAGAGCGCAGTATATATACAGATCATGGTGTTATTATCACTAGAAGATGTTACAATTCACACCTTCTGTATAGCAGAGAAATCAGGAAACTGCGTTTCTTGGATCAAAGGTTTGTTCGTTGATTCTACTCAGCGATGTTGACCGACATCAGAAGACTTGGCCGTGCACGGGCCTCTCTTAGATTACGTCCCCTTTGCGCAGATCAAACATTTACCACCCCCTGAAACGTACGAACATCAAAGGTGGTCGGGAACATATTATCGCCCCTGTATCTCTTCAAACAGTCCGTTATTTCCACGCGCATCTGTCTAATGACCGATAATTGGCAAATCAGTTCGCATGAGAAACTCAGGTAAACAAACGTGATTCGCTCCCCTGTTAAGACTGGTAGGCTGTGAAAAGTTGGTAAACAACTCTGTTGTTATGTTCCCAAAAAAAGGGCGTGGATTCAAAGGTGAGTCATACAAACAGAAAATTGCGTGGTTTGGCTTAGCCAATGGTAGACACTAAAGGGGAAAGTCAAGGCTGTCAGATTACTGTATCAATATTTCCATTCTACGTCACAACCGATTTCTCATTATTTAATCTCACTCACCACCCATATTTCTGGGCACAGCTCTATTCCACCACCCTCGTCGGTAGTTTCTCAGTCTTAAAATTGAGCCAGTCTGTCACTCACTCAATGATCATGCTATTACGGTCGTAGGAACGAACGAACGAACGAACGAACTTTATTTTCAAAGGGTTAAGAATTGGGCACGCAGGCCCGTCTTACATTTTGCCCTTCTTCTCTCTGTCATCTTGCATACCGTATCTTTTCAATAGTACATGTATTTTGAGCATTATTTAAGCATACAACATTATCAAGGTAAAATAATAACATACATTTGTAACATCCAGTCATAATCAAATTTAAGTATGTTAAAAAAAAAAAACACAAAAAACATACAAACAAACAAAATCTAAACCATTCATACAGTAAATTAGAAATAATTTGAAACGTAATCAGATTATGGTGGCATATAATAAGAACTCGTGACATATTGGAAATCTGCTGCTGAATGACCTGGGACTTCGTGTGTTGTCAGCGCATGCGGAAAATGTTCCCACAGGTGAGCAGCTTTGAGTCCCAAGCAGATACTGCCACAGGGAGTGAATTGTTGACGCCTCCACTATACGAGATTCAGCTTTATGACCTATGCTCCTTAGGGAGGTAAAGGGTATTGACTGATAGATGAGAATCGTGCATATAGGCCCGTCTTGCATTTTGCCCTTCCTCTTACTCATCTTTTAGTGCTAGTTATCCAGACATTCTCCAACATACTTAAGGTATTAGTTTAAAGGCGTTGCAACATTATAAGTAGTATAAAAGCATACATTTACAGTATCTGATTACAATTAATAAGTAAGGTATATTAAAATGAAAAACTAGAAAATCAGACCCTCCATACAGTATATTAGATAATAATTCGAAACATAATCCCTTAAGGCGGCATATAATCCGCATTCATAATGTATTTGAACAGTCTACGATTATATGAGAAGGGACTGTGCATATTTTTCAGGTCATGTGGAAGATCGTTCCAAATATGAGCAGCTGAGTAAGCTAAGCTCTTCTTGTACAAATCTAGCCTGGGCTTGGGTACCTGTAACTGGTTTAAGCGCTGACTACGTTTTCCATTGATATTTAAAAGTGGCCACAGATACGTTGGATCATTCTGTGACAAGATTTTGTGAGCGAATTTAGCTTTGTTAAATAGGAAGCGCTTTCTAAGGGGTGATATTTTAAGATAGTTATATAGATCTATACAATGTGTTTGGTGTTTATCAGCAACTAGGCGCACTGCTCGTTTTTGAAGTGAATGAAGCCTTTTTGTGTTGGATATGGAACAACCATCCCAGATTGTGGAACAATAGTCTAGTTGTGTTTGTATATGAGATGTGTAGAACATTTTGCTTGCCCACTCATCCAGGAAGTGTTTGATTTTGGCTAATTGGTAAACGTTTTTAGCCGTTAGCTTTGTGGGTGCACTTACATGTGAGTTCCAGCTTAGGTGCTGGTCAACAGTTAGACCTAGAGTTTTATGTTCATTTACGTTTTCAATTAGTGATGTTCCAATGTAGAGTTGAAGTGTTGTTTTCTGCGAGTTTTGTAGTTTTTGTCTGGTTGATATTAACATACATTTCGTTTTACTAATATTTATTTGCATTCGATTCTCGTTGCTCCACTTAATAAGATTATGTGTATCAGTTTGTAAAGATAGTTCTAGTGAGGTGCAACTTTTGTCACTAGTGTAAACAGTACAGTCATCGGCAAACAGGTCACAGGATGAATGTTTGATCTGCAGAGGAAGATCATTAATGTATAGGGCAAAGAGAAGAGGGTCGAGAATAGAGCCCCGAGGAACACCGATATCGACAACAGTTGGGTTGGACAAAGAATTATTGTAAGACACCACTTGTTGTCTGTCTGTCAGGAATGATTTAATTAACTTCACCAGCTTAAGATTTACTTTCATTGTTTCTAATTTTCTGATTAAAATAGTGTGATCTATCATACCGAATGCTTTTTTAAAGTCTACAAAGATTGCTCCACATAAATTATCGCTATTGATGTTTAGATGCCAGTTGTCTATCATTTTTGTTAAGGCTGTGTGGCATGAATGTTTTGGTCTAAACCCCGACTGACTATCAACTAGCAGGTGTTTATTGGCTAGGTGTTCTATTGCTGTTTTATGTATGTGTTTTTCCAGTGGTTTGGACAGGGACGATATAAGAGAAATGGGCCTATAGTTACCAAGGTTGCTATTATCTGATGAACCAGGTTTAACAAGAGGGTATACTTTAGCGATTTTAAAGGCAGATGGAAAGTAACTCCTTGCGAGACATTGATTATATATGTATGTTAGTGTATCAGTAATAGCTGGTGCAGCATAACGCAGTATTCGATTACTGATTCCATCAAGTCCCGATGCGTTATTATCTTTAAGATCAATAAGATAGTTATAAACTTCGTTAACTGTTATAAAAGGAATGTCGCATGGAATGGTGTTAGTACACTTGTTCTCGCAGAACGTAGATAATTCGCTGAAGTCACAAGGGGAAGAAGGTATGGCGGATTTTATATTGTGGATGCCTGCTTGAAAATGATTGCTGAAGTCTGTATGTAAGTGTCTGTAAGTAAATGAAGTATTGGGATTTTGTGAGTCTGGCGAATTTCTTTTGTTCACTAAGGTATTGATTTCCTTCCATATATTTCTACTGTTGCTTTTGCTTTTAACTAAATTACTAAAGTAGTTTTTTCTTTTCTCTGCGAATTAAATATTGTACTTTGTTCCTTGCTGCCCGATGTGTAATGATGTCCTTATTTTTGTGCGCTCGATCCTTCTGCCTCATAGCGGCAAGAACTTCTTGTGTGATAAATGGAGATTTTATTTGTCTTTTTACGCGAATTTCTTTAGTAGGCGCATGCTTATTAAAAATACTATAAAATGTCCGTGTCCAGTATGCAATGGCGTCATCAGGATCAGGAAGTTGGTAAACATCGGCGAAAGGCGCATTTCGCAAATCATTTAAAAATAATTCTTGGTTGAAATTTTTAAGACCTCTATATTCAATACTGATGTGTTTATTTTTTGAAGATTTGTACCTATTTTTTGCCCAAGTGCAACATATGGGATAGTGGTCGCTCATAGCAATAGTAGGGATGGAACATTCTATAATGTTTTCTGGACAGGTTACATAGGTGTGATCGATCAGTGTGGACTTTAGCAAGGCGGAAATATTAGCTGATTTCTCGACGACAAACTCCGCCGTTAGTTGTGCAAATAATGGCAAACTAGACTTATTGTCTCTAGAAATCACATCTGCCATCTGTCGCGAGAGGGTTGTTGTTATGTAAAGTATTAGATATCCTGGACAAAAAGATGTATCCGATGATACCAGGATAGTGCCAGATAAGAGACTGGTCTTACAAGAAATACCCATTCTCTGAAAAGAGTAAGAGTGTATCGACATCAAAGGTAGGATCAAGTTGTATAAACCTCCAGGTGTGATGATAGTGTTTGTTCCTGAATGTCTATGGGCTCCCTCTCAAGATCCTCCCTTGAATAATGTTTATTATTATTAAGTGTATTAGCTCTGCTAGGGGATTAATTAATTAATTAAATATGTATCTATATATCAACCAGAACTTTAACTCAATTTAAATAATTCAGGAAGTCTGATGGTACATATTTATAATTTATTTAACCTATACCGTTTATCTTTTCCGTTAGGTAACTTAGAAAGAACTCAAATGTATTTACATAATAAAATAACTAAACATGGAACATGAATTATCAAAATGGATCAATATGATGAATTTCTCTTTCAAATAACAATTATCTATTACACATATGTTTTGTCACTCCCACTGGACTGTGAAGTTAGTATTCATCAAAACAATGTCCACAATGAGTCATCATACACTAGGTTTTATCTTTGGTATTTTATGTATTAAAGATAGTCTCTGGATAGGCTGACCAGTGGCTTTGCTTTGCCACTTATCTGATATGTAGAGATGAATCACACTCTAGCCATGAACACACAAGATCTGAATCTGCAGGCCGGGAAAGCTGGGTAACTAGCTCTTTGAACATCAAGAGCCTTCGCACCACAGAGTCCCACAGAGGTGGATGTCTCGTACAATTATGGTAGTTGCAGGATAAAACCTGGAACAAAATTAAACATAACCTCTATATGGTCCATCACTATCCTATCCTCACATACAATGGACATGACGAACAGTGTCAGACATTGTGCTAACATATGCACAGGACAATTTACCTCAATACCACTCACAGCCAGATCATTGTGACTACTTCTTCTTCTTCTTTGATCCTTAGCCGCCGACCGTCAAAGCAGTCAGTGGCCATCACCGTCTTTTAGGGCAACAACAAATTGATTCCACTTTGCTCGGTCGGTGGCCATCCTTCGTACAGTGCCCCAACTCTGGTTCATTCTTTGCATCTCAGCCTCCACAGTCCTACGCCAGGTTGTTTTTGGTCGGCCTCTCTTTCGTTTTCCTTCAGGGGTCCAATGCATAGCTGTTCTTGTGATGGCATCGGGATCTCTTCTGGGGACATGGCCAACCCAGCTCCAGCGTCTGCCAGCTATGATGGTGTGCATGTCCTCTTGCTTGCTCCGAGTAAGCAGATCTTGGTTGGTGATGGTATTCGGCCAAAAGATTCGGTGAATTTTTCTTAGGCATGTTGTGTGAAAAGAGGACAATTTCGACATTTCCTTCTCTGTAACTCTCCAGCACTCCGCACCATAGAGAAGCACAGAAAGCACGCAACTCTGATATAATCTTAATTTTGTGCTTGTGCTGTATTGAGAGGACTTCCAGATGTTGTTTAGGCTAAAAAAAGGCTGTTCTTGCCTTATTCATTACTGATGTTGATGTCTTTGCCTGCCCCGCCGTCTGGTGTTACTATGCATCCTAGGTATGTGAAGGTGTCTGTCTGTACCAGTTGCTGATTCCTTACTGATATGGGCTCAGGGTTGCTCACATTGAGCGTCATGACCTCTGACTTCTTTAAATTGATGTTCAAGCCCACCTGCTGGCTAAACTTATTAAGTCTATTCGTTTTTTCCTGGATGTGTTGATGTGAATGTGCCAGTAGTGCAATGTCATCTGCATATTCCAGATTTTCCAATGTAGAAAACGTAGTCCATCTTATTCCTCTTGGACTGCCCTCTGTTGTCTGGCGCATCACCCAGTCTATGACTGTTAAAAATAGAGTGGTTGATAAGGGGCATCCCTGTCATACTCCTGTCTTCACCTCAAAGGTTAGGTTTCTCTGCCCAACACTACACGTGAAGTTGGCATAGAGGCTTTTTATGATTGACACTATACAGCTTGGAATTCCATAAGCCCTCAGTATTTTCCATAAACTGTCCCTATGTATGCTGTCAAAAGCCTTTTCAAAATCAACGAAATTAATGTACAGCTGCCTTTGCCATTCTGAGCACTGCTCTATAATGTTCCTGAGAGTGAATATATGATCTACACATCTTCTGTTCTTTCTAAATCCTGCTTGTTCTTTCCTCAGTTTGTGGTCTACTGCTTTTGAAATTCTCTGTATAATTATCCTGCCTAGTATTTTGCTGGGAACTGAGAGAAGAGTGATTCCTCTTCAATTATTGCAGTCTACAAGATCTCCCTTCTTGGGCAATTAGACAATTATTCCTTTGTTCCACTCTGATGGTGTTGTCCCCGTTATCCAGACTTGTGCAAATAGTGGTTCTAATAGTTCTGCTGCTAGCTCAGGGTCTGTCTTAAATAGCTCCGCATTTAAGTTATCATGGCCAGGAGCTTTTCCGTTCTTTAACCCTTTGATTGCTGTGATGATTTCTTCTTTTCGTTGAATGTGACTACACTTTCCTTATAAATCCTACGTTAGATCTGTGATAGGGTGGGCGAGATGATGATGATGATGTTATGATATTTGATCACTCTCTTGCACACTCGCAACCGATCCGATTAAACAATAAAACTCTGATTCTTGAGGCAGGGGCTGTATTTATTTTTACAACCCATTCAGTGACTAAGAGCACACTGAAGCAACCATTAAACAAATAAACCAACAAACCAAACATCAAACAAACAAACACCCAGCTAGTGGTAAAAAAAAAAAAAAAAGGTAAAGGAACCCGTTACACGCCCATTGAGGCATATTGGGAATATGGTGTTAGGCCCATATTATCTTGACCGTCGGCACACGAGGGGTGATGTGGTCGGCATCACGCCGGCCGCCTTAACCTTCCCAGAGTAGCTCTGGTACCCATTTGGGGCTGGGTCGACCCAGGAGCCGTTTGTGGCCTAAAAATTTTCCGCCTCATCTGGGGATCGAACCATAGACCACTGCGCTAGGAAGCCAGTGCACTAACCACTATGCTACCGCGGCTCCTACCCAGCTAGTGCTTGATTGCTAATCTGAAGAAGCAAACAAAGCAACGACTGGTTAAAATCATAATAGTTAAATAATCATACTCTCACCTGCCAAACAGTCCCTCCACACCACCTGACACCCTCAACTATCACACACGCACACACTCATGCATGTCGTCCAATGCGACTAGTATCGTGTTGTGCATGAGGCTGGCAATCTCACCGTGTAACATAGGTTGTTACCGAAACCACTACTGCAAGAGCACACACCCAACTATCACACACACACTCACGCATGTCGCCTAGCGATACTAATATGATGTTGTGCATGAGGCTGGCAATCTCACCGTGTAATATAGGTTGCTACCGAAACTACTTCTGCACGAGCATCTGAATGCTTCATACGGAGGCAAACCACACTGGTGGCCCCATGCTCCCTCAGGAGCGGAGAAGAGAAATATATATCTCCAAGTGAGCCCACGTGCTCTCACAAACCATTCTACACATAACCATAATTAAATAATAATCAACTGGACATGAAATAATATTCAACTATATGTACAACAAATACTCTCAATAATAAGAATAAACCACCACCTCGCAACCGATCCATCTGTCGTGAAATATTCTAATCCACATATATAAATTATCAGGTAAATATAAAGCCTAATAAATACATATAATAAAGAAAGGAAGAAGAATGGTAAAGAACAGTGCTGTCACAATGACAGTACTCGAAATCCCCTTTGTTTTATGCTTCGTCTGCAAATTGTAACGTTTCCACGTTAAAGATAAGCCACTGCATAAATACAAGCGTTTCCACAACACATTAAAACGGGTATTGCATTTCTAAGAAAAACATTGAGAGGCACTGCGTAATGACCTAAATTAATCCTAACATTAATTATACTACGTTACCAAAACGAACGAACAGATGGACTCAAATAGAAAGAGAGAGGGGCGAATAAAATCAGGAACGCATGCAAAATTAAACACGCGTCTCGCTATTAATGCCACCCCAACAAGCGTAACGCGATACACAATTACTACTATCACGCGTGTAAGGCCACATGCACTAATTTTTTTTTCAGACGGACAGTGATAAATTCACTACCCTTCCCAGAGTTAGGTTTTTAAATCCTGAAAAACTCTTATTAGGAAAGATGACAATAGATGGGTTTACGTTTGAAAACATTACAGTACCCAGACAGCACATCTTCGAAACAGGAGGTAGAAGAAATTGCATATTTTGAACGCAGCCACTTAGCTCTTTTAAATTTGTATATTTGGGTTCCTTAGGGCTTGCTGACAAAGAATATGTAAAACGTTACGCAAATAGTCTAGGAATTAACAAGTTATAGCCAAAATAAAATGATGGTGCTGTCAGACAACACCCAAAATCAGAATCGCTCAGTGGTAGATTTTTTAAACCTTCATTGTACGGGAAATGGGCCACAAGTTACATTTGAACTGATTGGCTGGAATGATATGTAAGGCTAAACACGATTAGTCGGACTATAAATGCTATCCTTGGTTGTTAGGGGAGACGTAGGAAGGTAAAATTTTTTCAAACACTTGTCGAAACGTGGCTCCATTGGCCAGACTCGCTGATATAATCACTTAGGAGCGTTAGTTCGAGACCACTAGTTCAAATAAGCTTGATAAAGCAACAGTGCGTTGAAGCCAGCTCATATTTTTGCTAAATAAAAGCCTGGAACATAAGCAGATGGGAATTTGTGCCAGTATTTGTGCCAGAATTCATTGCTAGTCAACGTATCTGTGTTTATTTCCATAAATTGTGGTAAGCTTGAAACATTCAGTATCTTTTAATGAAAATTGAATGTGAATTGTTAATTTATGCCTGTATATATGTGTAGTTCAGTAGCGAACATGATGTAAAGCCTATAATGCTCCAGCCTGAACAGAAGGTGTCGGAGGAAAGTAAACCTGCATGGAATGGTCAAACAGTACACTGACACCTAGATTATTGATTAGACAGAAATAATGCTGGAATTGCAGAGGCGTAGTAACCATTAAGGAGGTTAATACTGGTATAAAGTATTTCAGATGAAGCTGACAGTTGGCCTAACGCTCTGAACTCAATGTTTGTGATGTATTGTGCTCAGTGTAGAACTAGAGTATCAATTAGTTATGAAGTAGAAGGTACATCCTTCTTGTTTTCAGGGACCGTGGTCTTATGGTATTGAGCAGCACCTGGTCAGAGCTTTGCTGAATCCAGAGTCTGACAGCATACTCCTTGGTCCATTTAGCTATCAGTGAGGTGTCTCCAGAGCACAGGGGAGAAATCGAGCAGAGGAGTCTTTTCCTGCCGCCATCACGCAAGATAAGCTGATGTGGCCAGCTGGGCTCAACATTATGTACCCCCATCTTAAAATGACATTGTAAAAAATAACATTAAGAGGGGAATTAAATTGTTTTAATATCAGGAACTGAGAACATCTCCAATACTAGTTCCAATAAAGACAAACTATTGAAGTCATGATGACAAATACCAACAGAGCTTGAACAAAACCAAACCAGTATTACCTCATATTACTACTACACAACTGACACACATAGGATACTTTTAATAATATATGTCACTACAATATTCATATTAATAAATTCTGTACATATAACTTGTAATTAAAATTGATTGTGATTCCTGGTTCCTTTGTATTTGAATCAGGACACATATTCATTCATGACAGCAATGAATACATATTGTTATTTGAAAAGTTATCAGTGACTCCATTAAGATATCCTTGTAGAGTGTTTTATGTATGTGAGTGTCACAGTGTTGTCAAGTGTAGCACACTACTCCAGAATAATTCTGACTGAGATATAAATATATGTGGCAGCAAGTAAGGTTATCTATAATACACTACTCTTATTAGATATAGATACCTTCACAGCTGATCTCAGTCAGTACACTAAGTCCCTTATAAATATTTATAACATCTCACTTCACCACACCATCTCAATATTCATTACTGCATTCTGAACATGTCGTAAGTGACGACTTGTGCACCTGGTAACAAGCGTGTCGTATATGACCCCTGATGAGATTGGGAACTCATCACATGAAACACATCGTTACCGTCACCGAAACAACCCCAGCAATAGCATCAAAATGCTTATTGTGGGCCTGTAATAGTCGGCGTCTGTGGCCTAATGGATATGAACGCAGTTTCATAATCCAGATATACCAGGTTCGAAACTTGCTGCAGGCGGTTTGGTAGCAGATCGCTTTGTGTGGATTTTTAACAATGGTATAAACGCCGTACCGTTCAGAAAGCAATGGCAAACTACTGAATGAAAAAAATTGCCTAGAAAAATTACAAACAGCCAATAAAAGCTGGGGTTGATTGCCACGTCCTGTAAAGGATAAGCAACTAACTTAATGGACACCAATTGCATTGGTGTTTCCATGCTCCGCCGGGAGCAATCAGAGAAACATATGTCTCAACAAAGGAGTGGCCTCGCGCTCTTCAGAAATCTAAATACATATCCTCACCTCACTCAAAGTAACCCACTAAAGATATACAGTAGAATAATCAATAATCGTGAAATACACTTAATTACTTTTACATTAAAGAACAAAATAAAATTTACTCTTGACTTAACACTAGAACTAAAGCCATCACATAAAGGAAATTTACCACGAAAACTCTCTCTTCTATTACTGGGGAAAATTACATTTAACCTACTTTCACCCACGTGTCAATTCACACGATATAAAACTGCGTAACATTAAGTGATAACTAAGAGTGTTAAATGCAGACTCCTTGGCGCCTTCTTTTACGCATGGTCATCAACACGTGATCCTCCCGGTTGCCATCTTCCCAACTAGTAAATATTATCTAAATTAAAGTAATAAATTGCTTCTCTGTCCAGTTCCATGTATGAAATACTCTCCTACTAAATTTGCCCGGTCTGATGGATGAAATAATTGCTACTAAAACTCTCACATCTGTGATTTGGACTTACACTATTAAAATCGATCCACGCATATTATTTTCACTCATTTATATTTCAAGACTAAATTATCAGGTCCTGGAAACACATCAGTCTATTTATTTCATTAACCATTGAAAAAGACACGCTCAATATAATTCTAAAGCTACAGGGAAATAATGGTAATTTCACTAGGAAATAAGCTAATCTGCTTTTAAATCAAACTCACGTGTCATGTCTCTGTTCCTCTTCTACCGACACAGGGCTAGCCTAACTTCGTTTCTCTCTCGTCTCGATTGAATCTTCAAATTGGCCTGTTTGCCGCTCGCTATCTCTTTATATAAGCCCTCGAGCGAATCACTCAACTTACTGAGTGGCGCGTAGTAATTGCGCCACGCAAATAACACTCGCCTTAATTGCTCTATTAGGCATGAAAACACAGATATGGCCCACAACTATCAAATATAACACACGACTATCAAATATAACACACCACAACTAATTCTTAGGCTTTATTATGGCCTAGTCATCAATCTTCTTCTTTGTCAGAATTTTCACATCCCAGCAATGCTTGCTCGCGCCGTCACGTGGGCTGACAGTCACGTGGGTTGCGCGCACATCGAAAATATACGGGCGATAAATATGCCATGAACATGAAGGGGGAAGCTGGGGTGTCTTTACGGCCCCATCACAGATCCATTTGTCCATGATCCGCCTCCATACAATGATTTGGTCTAGTATAAAATACTAAGTAATACCTTGATCAATACATTTTAACAAATCCTGTCATCCTTTCTTATGTTCCTGATAAGTGTGTCGTTCCTTTAAGAAATGCTCCTTTAAATACTTTATCAAACTTACAGGCGTACTTTGGCCATCATTCTCAATTATTCTACACATTTACAAGGCTGGCTTTTCATCTAACTGTATACAGATGCTGGTAGTTGCCGCCTGCAACACACTCATCCTGTAATTTTTCTTAACACATACTACACACTTCCTAACGCACAAGTGGATTAATCACAGGAAAATTACATAATTATATATATATATATATATATATATATATATATATATATATATATATATATATATATATATATATATATATATATATATATATATATTCTTTCTTACCCTCAGGCAATACACACAAGCTGTAACAGGCTGTTAATGGGCATCTAGGTCTGCTAGGCAGATGCGGTGGCAAAGTTATATGACTTTTACACTTTTACCGCTCTCTTCTGTTCAGCTGTCTTTTCAAATTTTGTGGCCTCAATTCAGCCAAGTTCAAGGACTTATATACTACCGCATCCTCCGTCTCGGAGTGCATAGGCGAAAACGGTGTTAAAAATCTAAAACCGAGGTGTATTTTTGCCTTCTGTTCAATTAGCAAAATTTTTAATATTCATTATCTTTCTTAATTCTGGGCCGATTTTGATCATCTAAAGAGCTTGAATTATTCTGTGAATTTTTCTCTACCGATCTATATAATAATTGTTTAGGTAGCAAAATGCATTTAAATCTATGCATACTTTAACTAGCTAAATTTGGGACTACCCTGGTGTATAGATGTCATTTCACACGATCTTTCTCTCTTACTAAACTACTATTCGAGGAAGTCTTTGCACCTGCCTCTAAAGTAACATTCCCGTTGTTGAAATATATACTCCTTCCCGTTTAAACTTCTTTAGTCATTATGAAATTAAATAGCTTCGAGAATCTTCAACACAAATGTAAAGTCAGTCCTATTGTATGGCTCTGAGACATGGAGAACAACAAAAACAACAACCAAAAAGCTACAGACTTTTATAAACGGGTGCTTGCGTAGAATAGAAAGACTGAAATGGTATGACAAAGTCACAAATGTGGAATTGATGACAAAAACCAGACAAGTGCCAATGGAACAAGAGTTGAGAAGAAGACGCTGGCGATGGATAGAACACACACTGAGAAAACCTGTGGATAGCATTACAAGGCAGTCCATGTTCTGGAATCCACAGGGAAAGAGAGGCAGAGGTAGGCCAAAAAACACATGGAGAAGAGAACTGGAAACAGAGGTGAAAATGATGAGGAAAACATGGAAAGAACTTGAGCGGATGGCACAGGACAGGAAGACTTGGCATGTGTTTGTTGAAGTCCTAAGCTCCATGGGGAGCTAAAGGGTATTGATTCCTCAAGCATGTCGTAAAGTTCAACTAATATGAGGTTGTGCTTGAGACAGGCAGGCGTATCATGTAAAACGGATAGCTACAGAAATCACCACTGCAAGAGTGTGTGTGCTTTGATGTGGGCTTCCTCAAGGGTGCTATATGGAGTGGCGGTTCAATGCTCCATGATTAGCGAAAAAGGAGATAATGATGATGATGACAATGATGAAGACAACGAAGGTGATGTTACACGTAAGTACATACATACATATATTTTACTATAAAATATACTATACGTTCCTAACGTTCAAGTAAAATCAGTGATAAATCAGCCACTTAATACCTAATTGGCGGTGCTAGATCTATCGATGAAGGCGGTGTTAACGATTCTTACATTGCTGTCAGAAGAAAAATAAACATATTTAACAAGCAGACAATTTTAATCTCCTATCGACTCTCGTCCCGAAGTCTCCCAAGCGGAGCGAGTTCCAAATGTTAACCAATCAGCCGTCTAGCTCTTAACAACATGTTGTCAGATACGGCGCTGGAAAAAATATATGGAGGCAGATTTTCCTCATTCAAATTCGACAGCCGCTCCACTTTACAAGTCCTTTTTTTTCGTTTGACGCGTTTTGATGTCTGTATGGATTAAAATGTTGGAGATTTTTATTGACGCAGCTTTTTCACAAGGTTCAAAAGGTGCGATCTTAAGGCTAGGAGGAAGAAACTCATTGTTTGCTCACCTGTGTAAGAGGAGTTATGAAAAGAAGGTGGGGTTGGAAGATTAGTGTAAGTATGTATTGATGGAGATAATAGTACGCTGTGTTTGATTCGTTTTTCATGGTGTGAAATATGTGGAAGATACTAGAAGTTGCTGAGGACAGAAATACGATAAGATGGATAAAGATGTGGAAGTGGGAAGCTCGACTTTCTTGTTTGCAAGAGCATATTTTAATAACCTCCTCATTGTCCTTTGCCTTCCTTACGCAGCGTGGAACCATCTCTGCAGCTGGTGCCCTTTTAAAACACCTGTACCAAGAAAACACAGTCTAGCAGCAGGTAGTTTTACACGCTGAGGTTGCAGCACCATAGACATAATTTTTTTTTTTTTTTTAAAGTGTATTTGTCAAATGGTAGTTATTGCTCCTTGACTTAACATTTGTTTCATGTATATCTAGTTGGAACACGTGAGGATATGATCATTTAAAGAATAAGAACTGTTTGTCATACAGATTTCGTGAGCATTTAAATGGGGCTCCTAAACCTGTGGCTTTTCATTTTAATTGTCTCGACTATTCTGGCAGTTGCGACATCCAGGTGACAGCGATCCGCTTTTCTTTGGAGAATTGTCTCATTTTCGAAATGGGTTGTCTTTCTCCTGATGGCTTGAATGCCCAACATCATTTTGCTTGAATTCTGCTATTCGGTGAATTTCCACTGTTTCAGTACCTTCCTATTTCATCCTTCGCTTGTTCATGATCAGCCTTTTTGATTGTTCGTGTTTTGTTTCGTATCCTATTTACGCGAGCGTCCGATTGACAGAGTGGTTAGAGCGCTGGTCTCTTGCGGCAAAAATGCCAGGTTCGAATCACTGTACCGACACGCTCCAGTCTACCCAGTAGTAAATGGGTACCTGACTCTGCTCTTTGAGGTAGGGAAAGAAAAGGCAGCGAGGAAGGAAACTGGTCATCCCACCTCTCGATGCTGGACCTAGTATTGTGAAGTCTCTAACACTTCACTCCCCTACGGCAGTATCTGATATGGGACTACCTTTACCTTTTTTGTAACCTATTTACGCACTTTTATGCTGCTACACACAATACTTACAATGAAAGAGTAATGGGGAAATGCGGCAGTGGAACAGTAAACGAGAATGGGGACAAACTAATAAGCTTCTGCAGCATTAACAACCTGGTCATTGGAGGAACACTTTTTCCACACAAAGAAGTGCACAAGTTATCGTGGGAATCACCAAACGGACGGGACAGAAACCAGATAGACCACATTATGATCAATGGTAGATGGAAGCATGCATTACAAGATGTGAAAGTAAGAAGAGGTGCAGATGTGGGAAGTGATCATCACCTAGTAGTAGCAAGACTGACGGTGAAACTCAGAGCTGCTGGACCAATTGCAATCAAACAGAAAAGATATGACATCATGAAACTTAAGGACCCCCTCACCATAAAAGCTTGTGTGGTTGATGTAAAGAGACGATATCAAATTGCCAAAAGCCAGGAAAGTACGTTGCTACTACATTGTTAATTAATACATAACTTCTTTTTTTACTTAGCTTCGTAGCCTGACTACTCCAGCGGATTATTTTCTTCACATTTTATACCACGACTATTCAATCCCTTTGTTTCTTCTCATTTGCATTTTCGTTGTTTGTTAAATTATTTGAGTTGATATTCTTTCTTTCTTGTTCCGTATTTTTACTTGCTTATTTCTTGTACTTTTTTCTAGCTTTACCTGTGTGTTTTTTTTTTTTTTTTCATTGGCCCTAATGATGTCATACTCCCCCCTGGTCTCCTGGGTAGTGATATCGGATGCCTGGCCTTCTCGGATGAGGGCGAAAAAATAGGAGGTCCCGTGCGCAAGTTGCGCACGTTAAAAATCCCACGGCAGTTGGAAATTGTAAAGAGTAGGCCACAAGGCCGCTGCCCTGGCAAAATTTAAAAATTAGAAACCTACCCACCACAAAAATATTTATAGAATGTGTGATTTCTATATAAACACATTGGGATTCTCGCTGGTGCTATGGAGCTCGTGCACTGTGTTGAGATCCTCCTTGTGCGATCTAAGGGAGGAGATCGGAGCACTGATAGATGTGTCCGTGTGCAAGGAAGATAATCCTTCAAACCAAACTAAACCAAATGGCTGTCTAATTGTTATATGCTTCATTAATTCTCTTTTCATTCCTTGGTTTTCTAGGACTTCTTTATTTGTTGTCTTCTCTTTCCATGAGACGTGCCCCATTCTTATATATCTCCACATCTCAAGAGCCTCAATTCTGTCCTCCAATTGCTTGTTCATTGTCCATCATGGACAATGATTGAATTTATATTTTTGTTGAACAACTTACTCTTATTTTCACGAGGGAAGACAATAAAGTTCATATGTGGCTTTCATAACCTAATCTATCAACTGCCATCTTCACACTAAGGTCGGCTGCCAAGGATCTCCAACTTCTTGTCTCTTGTTGCGATGGTGTACTCTGACAGACTCTTTCATATCCATCTCTAGGAGTTATCTTCTCGCGTACAGAACTGTCACGTAGGGTTTATATTCATTTAATTTCCTACATTTTCTTCCTATTTGTTCACCCAAATTCTCTCTTTTATTATCTCTGTATTTCATTTTTCCTGTATATTTTTCATCCATTCGTTTTGCGAATATTATTCTCATATAATTCGCAAACTTTACCTTTTTCCTTTCTCTTAAACTGAGAATCGCGCTAGGACGATATTACGTAGATGTCAGGGCGTCAGAAGGCGTGATAAGTCGGTTCGCTGAACACAGGACGTAGCAAATCGTCTACATTCTCACCGAGCGCGCGAGCTTCTTCTCGGCATTAGTCCCGGTGAGGTGTGATACTTTACATCTGCACCGGGCAGTATCCAGACATTTGGCTGGAAAATCCCAAACTGACACGGCGCTCACTTGGGCAATGGAGTCAGGCTGTCTGGGATTTGAAACTGACACGCGTACATCGTGGTCAGTAGGTGACAGTTACGACACGCGTTAAGCGGACGTAAATGTTGGGAGTAGGGGAGATAATTTCGCTTGGCGAAGTAAGTTTGGGCCCTTTGTCTGATTTTAAGATATTGGCCAAGTTTGAAACTTTAATTTCATTCTCGCTCATAGACTCCACAGTAGATAGGTCGCTCGAAAAACAGAATAGCTGTTAGCGAAGATCTCAGTTTGTTTCGGCAATTTGTCGAACTTCTAGACTTCCAGAAATATTTTCAGCAATTTTATTCTTAAGTTGTGCGACTACCTGTAATTCTGTGGTTGAGGTAATTAATATGATAGATATATAGATTGTGTGAGTGTTAAAGTGTTAAATCGCTTAATTCATTAAAATCTATTTCTTTAGCGCAGAAGAGAAATAAAGTGGTAGGCTATTATATTTTCTAGGGAAGCATTCAGTGGAAAAGCAGACTAATTAAAATTTCTAGCTTATAACGGCAATTGTAGCTATTTATGAATTTAATTTAACTGCTAATACTCAGTCGAGTGTATTTTTCTAAAACTAACATATAAACTCTAGAATCCAGCCTCATGAATGGTGACGGAATACGCACGTGTTCTTAATTTATGAGGATTGCTGATTTTTAAATATAACTTACGTCACGGGAAGTTTAAATGATAAGCAAAGCTCTCTGCTTGCAAGTTTAAATGTAAGTTTTAACCAGTACAGATTCTGTTTATTATATTATATGTGTTATTTTTCCTCCACACAGTGAAAGTTTTGGGGTGACCCTAACTTTACCAGCACCTAGTAGTAGTTTCCATACTTGTGAAGAAATAGACAGTCCTTATTTTGAACCACGTGGGTTTTCTCAAGTAACACTGATCTGACGGTGCAAGTTAGACAGAAATACTAATATCCCTATAACGGGTTTTCAAAGACTGTAATGATAAATACTGGACCTTGGAGTCAGCACTTAATTTCTTCTAGAAACTCTATATAATTTGCTGCCTGGCGGCGTGAATATTAACAATCATTTCCCGACTAGATTATATCTTGTGGACAAATCTGTGGTGTGACTAAAGTGAATCCTATACTGAGGGAAGGCACCGACCTGACATTCATCATTTTTTTTGAAACCTACGCTATTGACACTGTGCTCTGTTAACTCCCGCGCCTGGAATAATTGTTAGGTGACTTAATCAGACATTTGAACAAATTTGCATACCCAAGTAGTCGTTCCCGGAGACTCCAAGTTAAACAGGTCTTTTGGAACTGGGGACTTCTTGGCAGTAGACTGCATTTTTTGAGTCTGTGTGAAAATCTAAAAATCAATGTGTTCCAAGAGGCAGCAAGCAAAGTCGTGAGTACTAGTGTGAGAAGCCATGGCGGAATGAATGAGTGTACGCTGGTTTGAGTGATATTTTTCACTATTATATCTTTGACACCCTGTTGCTGTCCTATTTGTTTTTTTCAATCTGCATAATTTGTTGCTAAGGCTAGAGTTCTTGTGTTTTTGTCTTAGGTTAAATCAGATTTTTTTTTCAAACTCTGTGCATATAATTACGAGATAAAACAAAGAAAACTCTTAGACTCAAACCCTATGTATCTGTGACTCGGGCGCCATCATCTGTTCTCTTAACGGGGCCGGGCTAAACCTAGAGTTAACACCATAACGGGGCTATCATCCTTGCAACATTTCCTTGATTTTTTGTGACTATGTGTATATGTATTTTCCTTGATGTACTTTCTTTGATGTTGTGAGCCGATTTTTCCTGATATTAAAATCGCTCTTGAACTTAATAATCGTGTTTGGTCAGCTCGTTCTAGATAATATATATATCATTGTTATAGTTTTCCCACGTCTGTGTGTTTACCTGTCGTCACGTGTATGTGCGTGCCTGTGAGTGATAGAAATATACGTAATATGTATATTGGTGTAGTCTGTCTGACGCTGTAACAACTGTTGTAGAAGATAGGTGAGAGAGAGAGAAGAATTCTTTTCGCTTTCAGAGACAGCCACTATATCAAATCTATCATCTCACGTGTGTGGAAATTCTATTACCTGTCACTAACTCTCACTGAGTCTATCACCTATTCAAACCTATTCAGAAGGGACCAAACCTAGTCTTAATTCTCCTATCGGAAATCTACGACAAATGAGGGCTCGTTTCCGGTCTTTGAACTTAGAATAGGAAGACGAGTACGACAAACGTGGACTCGTCTATCTGGAGTTTGAATTTAAGATTCTGTATTCTGATATAGAGTAAGAGTGTGATGTCTTGTGAGTTGTTATATCTTTAAATAATTACCCCCTAGACTAGCGATCTGTTTACGGGCGTGCTGACCACACAAACTAATAAGTTTTTTTTTCCACAGCATCTTTGAATAATATACATTTTGGTTACAGGTTGATTTTGTCGGGATATATGTTAACTGCTGATTGTAATACTAAATGCTGGTAAAGTGGTGAGTGTATAACATTCACTGGGTACTGAGGCAGAACGGCGTTTGAACTAAGTTAAGGAGTGTGTTTCGGACTTTTTTGTCCAGATTAATTCCCTCCCTTACCCGATCTGACTTCAGGGGCGAACTTATAGTGGATTTTTAAAAATTAAGGGATTATTTTTCTCTTTAATTTTTGCAATATTCTTTTGCTTTTCCACTGTAGCAACTTAATTTTCAGTTGTAATCTTAACTACCATTTATTTGGCGTAGTCGTGTTTTGCATTGAGTGCTTTATTGCCGATAATAGCAGCGATAGTTAGATTTTATTTTGGAGGAGGTATCCCAGGGTTAAGGATATCATCTTTTGATTTTTGGAATTTTTTTCTCGTAAGTGGTAGGAACCAGGTTATTCTTTTTCCTATTTTCTATCTCCACTAGTCTCAGTCACTGACATAATATGGCCGAGAGGGCAAAGCTTAGACAACTTCTCAGGGACGAAGCGAGAGAGGAGGGACTGGAAGGAGAGGAAGCGAAAGCTTTTGTCAGGGACGAACTTGAGAGATATGATGCGGAGAGGAAAGCAGAAGAAGCTAGGAGGAAAGAAGCAGAAGACCGGCTATTACAGCAGAAGAAGATTGAGGAGGAAATGGAAATTCGCAGGATGCAGCATGACGAAAGAGAGAAGGAGAAGGAGAGACAGCACGAGAAGGAGAGGGAGGAGAGACAGCAGGAGAAGGAGAGGGAACAGAGACAGCACGAGTTGGCGCTTAAAACTCTAGAGTTCCAAAGCCGTGGTGCTGCCTCTACCTCCAGCAATGGAGAGTCTTCTCCTCATTCTTCCTTAACTGACCCTGCTAACACTCAATCTCTTCAACTAAATGCTATGTCTTTCACTCTTGAATCTTTTCCTTGTCCAAATGAGAAGATTGACACTTGGCTAGAAAAATTTGAGAAAATTGCAACTCTGTACGGTTTAGAGAGGTCGCGTTGGAATATGAAACTTTCCCAGGCCCTAAAAGGTTCTGCTTATGATGTTTATTCTAAGCTGGAAAGTAGCCAACAAGACGACTACGATGTGTTGAAGAAAGCGTTACTGGAGCGCTTTGAAATGAACGCTCGCAAGTTTTTGCAACTGTTTCGCAACAGCCGGAAAGAGAATTCTGAAACTTTTCACCAGTTCTCATCGCGTCTTAAGGGATATCTAACAAAGTGCCTTGAGCTTTCGCAGCTCCCCTCTACCTATGAAGGTCTTGAGGAACTTGTTCTAACTGAACAAATAAAGAACACTTTGTCTGCTGATACCCGGAGATTTCTCGCTGAGCAGGGGGCAGAAAAACTTGAAGACATTTTGGAAAAGTCTGAGCGTTATCACAATGCGCTGGCTGAACTACCGGCCACAAAGCGGAAACCGACAGAGGAGCATTTTCGAAAACATAACCTAGAGCAATCTTCTCAGGCTTCTAACCAAAACAACCACAGAGAAACTGGACCTCAAAACCCCCCTCCTGAAAAATCCAAGTTCTACAAGAACAAGTACCCCAACCACCCCAAACAGTCTGATCAACCCGACCGCCCTACATGGCAGCGTAGCCAGAAAGGACAAGGTGGCAAAGGGAGAACCCCTGAGCACGGGACATATGATCAGACCGAGCACACCGAGCCGAAACGCATCGGATGCTTATTGACAGTCTCGCAAGGCGGAATTGTTGACAGTGATTCCAAACCTGTTGGGGATAGACCCTCAACGCGAGGTACTGTTACTTTGAACGGTTCTCAAACTTCTTGCTTATTTGACACGGGGCTTTCTTACGATTGCATTGTTGCCAGAAACCTGGTCAAACCCGGTCAAGAGACAGCAGAGACCGTCAAACTTTGTGGAGTTCGTAAGAGTGATGCACCTACAGCGCTTCCCATCGCATTGGTGGAGATACACTCTGACTTTGTCAGAGGTGTGATCAAAGCGGCTGTTATGGATGATCCCATCTACCCAGTCATACTTGGCGGGAGATACGTGTGTATTGGGAAACCGGAAGAGCCGATTGTGGCAGCAGTAACTACAAGAGGGCAAACCAAGAAGGATCGGGAGCCTGCGCCAAATTTGTTACCTATGGAACTTAAAGAAGCGCAATACAAGGACCCTACCTTGGCACCCTGCTTTAGGAAACTGCCCATGGCTAAGGAACCCACACAGCACGGGGACATTTTTTCTAAGGATGGCGTACTTTATCGGAGAACGGGCAAGCCTGACCAAGGTTACAACCAGCTCCTAGTACCGAAACAGTACAGAAGCAAAATCCTAGAAATGGGGCACTCTCTTCCCTTTAGCGGACATATGGGACAGAACGCCACAAACCAACGTATAACCACTCATTATTGGTGGCCTGGAGTGAATACTGATATTATCAGATATGTCAAATCCTGTGCCCAGTGCCAACGTGTACCACCCAAGCAACGGACCCCCCCAGTCCACATGGGTGAAATGCCAATAATGGGAACACCATTCGAACGGGTTGTGATCGACATTTTAGGGCCTTTCGAAAGGACTAAAAGAAGGAACAGGTTCATCCTGACCTTAGTCGATACATGCACTTTATGGGCAGAAGCTATCCCGCTAACATGCGCAGATGCCAAGCATGTCGCAGAAGCCCTCGTGCAGATTTTCACTCGGTTGGGATTCCCTCAGCAAGTGTTGACGGATAATGGATCTCCATACCGAAACCTGTTGATGGATGAGATCGTTAAGATCTTGAGGACCCAACACATCCACACTAAGCCATATACTCCGGCGGGAAATGGGCTCGTGGAACGTGCTAATGGAAACCTCACCATGATGCTAAGTAAGCTGGCACAAGTGAAACCTGAAGATTGGGATCTCTGTATTCCTGCAGCATTATTTGGCTACAGAGAATCTCCTCATACTTCCACAGGATTTCCGCCAGCTACACTCTTATTTGGCAGACCCATTAAGGGCCCGCTTGAAGCCTTACTTCAGTCTCTGACAGACGAGAAGGCGGATGAGACAGTCGTCTCAGCAAGTAAATATGTGTCGGTTTTAAAGGAACGGTTGAAACTAGGGTGGGACCTAGCAACGACTAACTTTAAGCGAGCACGCACCAAGCACGCTAACCGATACAGGAAAGTCGCGGAAGAGAGAGAACTGGAAGCAGGAGAGAAAGTTTTGGTGTTGCTCCCTACCGAGAACAACCAACTGAAGATCGGATGGCAAGGGCCGTTTACCGTCCTGAAAAAGATTTCTAAGGCTAACTACCAGATCTCTATTGAAGGAAAGGAGAAGGTTTTCCATTTAAATCTCTTAAAGAGATACTTGGAAAAACCAGTGCCAACCTCCGACCATCTCCTGACGATCGCCAAAACTGACGAAGATGATGATAGTGGCAGGGATATTCCACCGCTATCACAGGAAATCTTTCAAAAATGTCAGAAGCGGCGACGCTCTTTCAAGCGCGCATATGAGACATTCCAGGGGAAGGAAACTTTGAGGAGTGGACTTGAGTAGGAATTGGACAGAGATGGAGGGGGAAGAGGAGAGGGAAGAAGACAGACACCCCGAAGCTACGGTTATAGGAAATTAAACTCCATAACGTAGACATGGAGTGCTTCCATATCTTAAAGGGGGGAGGCTCTGTCACGTAGGGTTTATATTCATTTAATTTCCTACATTTTCTTCCTATTTGTTCACCCAAATTCTCTCTTTTATTATCTCTGTATTTCATTTTTCCTGTATATTTTTCATCCATTCGTTTTGCGAATATTATTCTCATATAATTCGCAAACTTTACCTTTTTCCTTTCTCTTAAACTGAGAATCGCGCTAGGACGATATTACGTAGATGTCAGGGCGTCAGAAGGCGTGATAAGTCGGTTCGCTGAACACAGGACGTAGCAAATCGTCTACATTCTCACCGAGCGCGCGAGCTTCTTCTCGGCATTAGTCCCGGTGAGGTGTGATACTTTACATCTGCACCGGGCAGTATCCAGACATTTGGCTGGAAAATCCCAAACTGACACGGCGCTCACTTGGGCAATGGAGTCAGGCTGTCTGGGATTTGAAACTGACACGCGTACATCGTGGTCAGTAGGTGACAGTTACGACACGCGTTAAGCGGACGTAAATGTTGGGAGTAGGGGAGATAATTTCGCTTGGCGAAGTAAGTTTGGGCCCTTTGTCTGATTTTAAGATATTGGCCAAGTTTGAAACTTTAATTTCATTCTCGCTCATAGACTCCACAGTAGATAGGTCGCTCGAAAAAAACAGAATAGCTGTTAGCGAAGATCTCAGTTTGTTTCGGCAATTTGTCGAACTTCTAGACTTCCAGAAATATTTTCAGCAATTTTATTCTTAAGTTGTGCGACTACCTGTAATTCTGTGGTTGAGGTAATTAATATGATAGATATATAGATTGTGTGAGTGTTAAAGTGTTAAATCGCTTAATTCATTAAAATCTATTTCTTTAGCGCAGAAGAGAAATAAAGTGGTAGGCTATTATATTTTCTAGGGAAGCATTCAGTGGAAAAGCAGACTAATTAAAATTTCTAGCTTATAACGGCAATTGTAGCTATTTATGAATTTAATTTAACTGCTAATACTCAGTCGAGTGTATTTTTCTAAACTAACATATAAACTCTAGAATCCAGCCTCATGAATGGTGACGGAATACGCACGTGTTCTTAATTTATGAGGATTGCTGATTTTTAAATATAACTTACGTCACGGGAAGTTTAAATGATAAGCAAAGCTCTCTGCTTGCAAGTTTAAATGTAAGTTTTAACCAGTACAGATTCTGTTTATTATATTATATGTGTTATTTTTCCTCCACACAGTGAAAGTTTTGGGGTGACCCTAACTTTACCAGCACCTAGTAGTAGTTTCCATACTTGTGAAGAAATAGACAGTCCTTATTTTGAACCACGTGGGTTTTCTCAAGTAACACTGATCTGACGGTGCAAGTTAGACAGAAATACTAATATCCCTATAACGGGTTTTCAAAGACTGTAATGATAAATACTGGACCTTGGAGTCAGCACTTAATTTCTTCTAGAAACTCTATATAATTTGCTGCCTGGCGGCGTGAATATTAACAATCATTTCCCGACTAGATTATATCTTGTGGACAAATCTGTGGTGTGACTAAAGTGAATCCTATACTGAGGGAAGGCACCGACCTGACATTCATCATTTTTTTTGAAACCTACGCTATTGACACTGTGCTCTGTTAACTCCCGCGCCTGGAATAATTGTTAGGTGACTTAATCAGACATTTGAACAAATTTGCATACCCAAGTAGTCGTTCCCGGAGACTCCAAGTTAAACAGGTCTTTTGGAACTGGGGACTTCTTGGCAGTAGACTGCATCTTTTGAGTCTGTGTGAAAATCTAAAAATCAATGTGTTCCAAGAGGCAGCAAGCAAAGTCGTGAGTACTAGTGTGAGAAGCCATGGCGGAATGAATGAGTGTACGCTGGTTTGAGTGATATTTTTCACTATTATATCTTTGACACCCTGTTGCTGTCCTATTTGTTTTTTTCAATCTGCATAATTTGTTGCTAAGGCTAGAGTTCTGGTGTTTTTGTCTTAGGTTAAATCAGAGTTTTTTTCAAACTCTGTGCATATAATTACGAGATAAAACAAAGAAAACTCTTAGACTCAAACCCTATGTATCTGTGACTCGGGCGCCATCATCTGTTCTCTTAACGGGGCCGGGCTAAACCTAGAGTTAACACCATAACGGGGCTATCATCCTTGCAACATTTCCTTGAAGTTTTGTGACTATGTGTATATGTATTTTCCTTGATGTACTTTCTTTGATGTTGTGAGCCGATTTTTCCTGATATTAAAATCGCTCTTGAACTTAATAATCGTGTTTGGTCAGCTCGTTCTAGATAATATATATATCATTGTTATAGTTTTCCCACGTCTGTGTGTTTACCTGTCGTCACGTGTATGTGCGTGCCTGTGAGTGATAGAAATATACGTAATATGTATATTGGTGTAGTCTGTCTGACGCTGTAACAACTGTTGTAGAAGATAGGTGAGAGAGAGAGAAGAATTCTTTTCGCTTTCAGAGACAGCCACTATATCAAATCTATCATCTCACGTGTGTGGAAATTCTATTACCTGTCACTAACTCTCACTGAGTCTATCACCTATTTCAAACCTATTCAGAAGGGACCAAACCTAGTCTTAATTCTCCTATCGGAAATCTACGACAAGAACTGTCGTCCTCTTGCACGCACACCTTCAACTCTATACCCAGGAGGGACTCAAGAATCGACAAGGCTACTGGGATTTAAGGGAATGCTATTTCCATTAGCTGTAAATGAATTAATAAGTAACTTTCCATCACATGTGCCCCGTTTTTCTTTATATCTACAACTCAAGGGTCTCAGTTCTTTATTCTAATTGCTTTTTCGTTGTCAGTGTTTTATAACGTACCTGACTGTAAAGTGGTTTATGTTTACATTATAAACTGACTTTCTCTTTTTTTTAAATATGAATTGTTGTGTGACAACTTTTGTTGAGTGTAACAGTATGGCTAAAAACATGAAAGAATATGTGCGTAATTTCAAGTGCTCAGTAGTGAAAAGAATCGTAGCAGTGGCAACCCAGCCCTCGTTAAACTTACAAACATACACATTAGCCAATTTTCCAAGCAGCTGCAGGCATGCAAGATAGAATTCAAGTTCTGTAAAGGTCGGCGAGAGTTTGAACAACCTACTTCTACACCCGTGAACCCACGACGCATTCACCCCATCAGTATCAGCTGCCATCTCCACAACGAAGGTTGGCTGTAATGGATCTCAAACGTTTTCTGTCTCTTGTCTTGATGGTGCACTCTGATAGACTCTTTCCTGCCCATCTGTTGATGTTATCTTCCTACTTTATAGCGCTGTCTCCCCTTGCACGCTTGCCTTCAACTTTCCCTTCTATTATGGTCTTCTGCAAGGTATTGTGTCTTTTTCTGTGGCCAAAATATTTTAGCTGCCTAATTTTGATCTCCTTCATTAGTTCTCTTTTCATACCTAGGTTTTCTATGACCTGCTTATTTGTTTTCTTCTCTTTCAATGAGATGCCCCCCCATTCTTCTATATACTGTATCCACATCTCGAGAGCCTCAATTCTTTCGTCTAATTGCTTATTCATTCTCCATGTTTATAAACCATATATTAATGAAGAATATATATAACTCTTCATGATTCTCAGTTTTAATTTGTGATTTAGCTGTTTAGATGTCAGTATTTGTCTCATGTTGTTGAATGTAGCTTTGACCATTCCTATTCTCCTCTTGATTTCTGTTTCACATCTGCCATCTTCTGTTATGATGTTAGAAGCTCTTGACATGTTCCAGGATTTTCCCATTTATGCTTATCTTTAATGTGGGCTTATCGTCTATGTTGCTAATTATCATAGTTTTCGTTTTCTCAATGTTAATGTCCAACCCATATTCGTGACTTACGCTGTTTATTTGCTTGACTAGTTCTTGTAAATCCTGTTCACTTTCAGCTAACAACGCGGAATCATCTACATATCTAAGATTGTTTATTGACCTTCCACGGATGTTCAGTCCTGGCATTTCCTGTATCTGAAAATTTATTCTGTGCATAGATTAAACAGGCAGGGGGACAGCACGCAACCTTGTTTGACACCTCTTTTTATGTCTATGTATGGTGAGTAATTCCTGCCAGATCTTACTGGAGCAGTTTGCTCCCAATAAAGGTTAATGAGTATTCAATCAATGCCAATGTCTTCGAGGCATCCAATTATTTTCTCGTGGTGAACTCTGTCAAAAGTCTACTTATAGTCAATGAAGCACAAGTACATACTTCTTTGGATCTCTGTATATTTTTTGTGCTTATATTCTTAGGCAAAATATTGCTTCTCTTGTTTTGCTGTTCCGTCTAAAACCAAATTGCTCTTCTTTTATATTGCCCTGGCAGCTGATTTTTTGTTTGTTGGTAACATGTGTATTGCGTTCTCTACTTCTGATCTGAGAATGTTTGGGCCTTCATTAGAATCTGGTGATGGGTTTTTACCTCTGTGGTTCTCTAATAGCGCTTTTACGTATTCTGCCATTCTGTTTGATATGTCTGTCTCATCAAGTAAGATTACACCGTTCTTATTCTTGATACAGCCTCCTACTTGGTGTCGTATAGAAGGTCCATCTTTATCACGCTTTATCTTTTCCAACATCTTATTTTATTTTCTCCCACATTTTGCTCTTTCATCGTCGTTAAAGTATTCTTTCTTAATCACGACTTGTATCTAACTTTACACCCCTTTGGTTTAGTCCCCCAACCTTTAGTTATCTTGCGGAACACACCTGGCTCCATCAAAATCTTGTGAAACACACATGGCTGTAGAACTAATTCCACTGATACCTAATTCCCAGTGTAAACATCGTGAGACATTGCCGAGAAAGTGATCGGATGTATTCATTCCACATTTGGAAGACATGACCTTTGAATTAATGCACAGAAATTTCATAGTGGACATATTTTGAATTACCCCATCCTAAACACGCAAGTTTGAAATTATTGGCCGGCACTCGAGATGTAAACATAACTACATTTCTGATTGGAGCCTGGTCTAATAGTAAGCAACACGTGCCAGGAACGAGAGGGGCAATATAACGTGACACTTTAGTCGGTTGAAAGCACTGTTAAAATTCACCTCGCGCCAAGAAGACAACCAGACCTTGCCAGAGTTAAGAATAACAGCAGATTTCATTTATCGGACCGGACTTTGTTTGAGCATTGTGACGTATAATGGAAAGAGAGCCTACAGTAATCTGACAGGTGTGACCTCCCGTTCTATGATTTGCTAGCAAAACCATGCATTTACAACCTGTGTTTACTCACTTTTTCACATACGCCTCTTTTCTTTGAACATAATCAAATGAAGTTTACTAACTTTCGTGACCTGTCAGTCATAACAGGTAGCAAATCAGGTTTGTTTACTTGGTCTCCTCACGCGAGCTTATCTGTCAATCATGCGATACCTGACAGACCGCACGTGAAGTAGACTCACGGGCAAAATCTTTCCCCGAGACCCTTTGAAGTTGATATGTTGCGTGATAAATTCTCGCAACATCGTTTTATTTCAATATCTATTTTATAACGCAAGGGCAACAACTGCTTGAAATTTATTGTCACTTTTCTCGGTAAGCATTTGTCTTCTCGCGTTGGTATCGAATGCAGTTAAGTTTTGAGCTGTGGGTTTTTTGCGCTGGACTGCGCATGACTTGTCTTGCTTCTTGGTCGATCGGTTTCCGCCCACCACTAGTGGAGTGAGCGATTTGGAATGGCGAAAGAGATGCCTCGTTGAAGAGGGGATCTCCGCTATTTTTTGTTCTGTCAGGGATGTGGGATCTCCGCTATTTTTTTGTTCTGTCAGGAATGTGAGAGTCCTCTTATGGATATTTCGTTTATTCGAGATAATACCTCTAGTGTATTTGCACATGCCGGGAGGCATAATATTTCTGTGTATTTCCGGAAGGCAAGGTAAATTAACATTTTCATTAACTCTATCGATTTTTGGTCGTAAACGATTTCTGGTTCATAGCCTGTCTTCGAAAGTCGTCGTCACGAGATGTTTTCCTAGCTCACATGTCGCTGTATTGTGCTGCATCGGTTGATGCAGGTTCCAAGGACCATTACTTGCTACTTTGTTAAATGAACTAGGTTTGCAAAACCTTTATTATCTAGAGGATATTTTTGAGGACATTATTTATACTTCGGCAGACGTGTCTGTCTTGCTGAAGTCAAACTAAGGAGAGTGAACTGATCTCATACATCTGGTTATCTCCTGGCTGTTATAGAAAGGGATGGAGTTTTTCACCTGACTACATTTACAGCACTATGAAATATAACATGCATCTGACTCATCATTGTAATGCTGTCTACCGTCTATTGCTGTATTTAATGTTGCTGTGATAATGACTGTTTGATGTGTCTACATATTCGCGTAACCATTTTGTCACTGTGGCGTCCACAATAAATAATGAAGAAAAACGTCAACGGCTGTTTCAAGAATCATTGACTTTATACGTCGTGAGTTTACTGACGTCCTATGTGGATTGCCCTGTTATTTTTGTATGAACATTGTTTTGACTGAACACATCTGCACACCACACAAATCCAGACATGCGGATACCATCCATCATCATATGGCATCACGCATCACGTACTCTGGCTCTTTGATCTCGGAAGCGGGCATTCGTAAAGAGAAAATCTTCGAGAACCCCGTTACCCGTAAAAGTCTTTTAATGACGATCGAAAGCGCTCGACGGAAAGCCAACCGTAAACTTTTATCTGGGAAACTCGTGTTTCTGATTGTCCGGTACACACAATAGTGTGAAAAGTAACATTATCTATAGATCAGAGAAACATGATGATATATAAACTGTGTTTTCTTAAACCTGATATCAGTTGTCACTCAGAATTTTTGGATAGTCTAAGCACGTAATTCTAGAACCATTGTGGAAAATGTGTTAATAGCATTCGTGGGGATCTTTCCTTCTGATATTCTGGTAATAGAAATTAGTGTTTACGTGTTAAAAAGGGTTACCTTTTACCAATTAAACAGTGTTAGCTTTAACATTATAATTCACTTAGATTTTCTAGCTGTTAGAACTAGTGAAATAAAATAACGCGTAGCTATTTTATACCAGATGTTCAGTTATAATGTTAATTTTCACCCCCCCCCCCAACCCCGCTTCCTCACACAAGAAGAGACGGTTTTAATTGACTGATTTATAAGCTAGGCGCGACGGATAGTGACAGAAAAGAATTCACGTTGTATTTCATTTTGTGTTTTATTATAAGTGCCTATTATTTAATACCATACGATGACAAACAGACGCCGACAATTTAATAGCTATTAACTACAGGCGATATTTATGTAAGAGTGCGTATGGATAATTGAATAATAATTAACATTGTACGCTTACTGCCAGTGCGAGAGGGGCGGGAGAGTTGCATACTCCATCTGACCTAATCTCAGCGCCAACAAAAGCTGACCGTATAGGCGTAAAGGAAAACACCTGTGCCGTTTAACTTTAATCAGGACTGACGGAGTGGATAAGAGATCGTCTTGTCCTCGTCTGTGTGCATATATATATATATATATATATATATATATATATATATATATATATATATATATATATATATATATATATATATATATATATATATATATATATATATAATTGTAGCATCTTTCCATAAATGTTTTCTATTCCTAGCAGACCTGATCAAGAGCGTCCAGCGGTCTTTTTCTTTACTGATTGGTTAATGTTGTCTTTTCTTGGCTTGTGCGTCACCAATTTCATTTGTGAGCAAGGACTTGCCAAAGATACATGAGAAACATTTTAACTTGTAAATTTAACTGGACTTACGAAACCCAGCAATATTTTTTTCACTTTTATCAGCCCACTGGGTTGTTGATAAAATAACCTTTATCCCCGACATCTGACAGTCGTATTCAAGTGTAGCATCCAGAATTTACGCTGTTTCAGAATCGGCACTCTACCATAGAGCCAGCCGATAGGACTACCATCATTTATCAATTGTAACATTTTTAGCAACCAGATGTTTCCCAATACTGGAAGTATTTTCCTCTTTTAACTGTGAACCCCAAGATCACGGTTCCTACATCAATTATTGGCGGTGACATTTATTCATCCAGGAAAAACATACACCAGATTCGGCGTTCGCCTCGCTAGTCGTTATCTGATAGAGGATGGACTTGGGCCAATTTGGGAAATATTTTTTTTTAAACTGACATTTTATATATAGTCAGTAAATATTGTAATTCCAAGGGATATCACCAAGAGTAGATAAGCGTGATTGAGTGGCCACTGTATGAAAGAGAGAGTGAATAATTTTCTTTGTTTCACGGACTTTACCAAAATTGGATTTGCTTAAACTTGTTAACTTTACTGGGTAGCATATAGTAGGAACTTGTTTCTTTACTGTCTATTCTGTAACATAGTGCTAACCTTTGAGCTTTGAGTTATTAACTTTTTGGGTTCTTTTCTCCATAGGGAGAGGGCATATTTATTCTGTTATTTTCATATGTATGTAAATCTGATTTGATTTTATCTTTCTTTAGATATTTGATGTTGTCAAGTTTAAATGTTAATAAACAACAAAAGAAACTTAACTTTGTGTGTTGGTCTGACTCATACCCAATTAACCGTAGTTTTTCACGTTTGTGTGTCTTGTTGTCACATAGCTGTGTGTGTGTGTAGTTAAACTTATATCTATATGTATTAGGAGGGCAAGGTTGTCTTGTACTAAATTATAGTCGTATAGATAGGCTGGAATAGAGAAACTACTCATTCCATAGACATATTTTGTTCCTTAAACTATCACCCGTGAAATCTATTTCTCACACCTTTTTTTCTCACGTACTTATCACCATACACTCTACTCTTACTTACTTACTTAGTCGTTCCCCTTCTACCGTGAGGTGTAGAGGTTTGGAAGAGAGAGCACCAGACTATTCTATCGGCTGTCTTCCTCCTGGCCTGGTTCCATTCTAGTCCTCGGTCCTTCAAAGATTGTCTAATGTTGTCCTCCCAGCGGACTCTGGGTCGTCCTCGGGGTCTGGATCCTTGGCTCTTTGTTTCCCATGCTTGTCGTGGTAGCCGATCTTCTCCCATTCTGCAGACATGGCCAAACCATCTTAGTTGGGACTGTTCTACTTGGGTCTGTAGGGGGTGGCATTTTAGGCCTTGACGTATCGTCTGTTTGCGTACCATGTCTCTTCTTGTTACTTCAACCACCTTCCTCAGATACCTCATTTCTGAGGTTTGGATCTGGCTTTTATGGGTTGTAGTCATTGCCCATGACTCGCATCCATATGTCAAGACTGGGACATAGGTGGAGCGGTATACAGCCATCTTCGTTTTCTTACCAACCTCTCTCTTGCTGAGGAATCCTCGATTTATGGCCTGAAAAAGTCTCCCAGCTGCTGCTTTTTGAGTGGCCAACTCTTCTTTGATGCCTCCCTTTCGGTCTATAATAGCTCCGAGGTATTTAAAGTGGTCAACCTGCTCCAGGACCTGTTCTCCCAGCTTAATCTGATGCCTTCTTTCTTCTCGTGATATCACCATGGATTTTGTTTTAGAGCTGCTTATGACCATCCCTCTCTTCTCCAGCTCTTCCTTCCAGACTTGCAGGTTGGATTGGAGATTACACTCTACTCACGGGCTAAAAATAACTCTCAACCTATCTGTACGATAAGCATCTTGAGGACTTAAGAGCCCAGGAAAACTCTACCATTATTAGAAAGGAAAACCGGAATCTGAGGAATCTGAATCACGGAGTCAAAGTGGAAACTTATTGCTAAAGTAACAACACCCAAGACCAAGTGTAAGAGGCCTCGACAAGTGCCTTTTTTTCTCTGACCCAGCAGTCTGTGAGCTTAAAGATTGGCGTAAGTTGTACATTTTGAATTCTATATTTTTTCATTATTAACATGTGAACTAATACGTATATATTGACATGTGAATATTTATAAGTGAAAATTGCTAGTGGATGTCCAAGTCATTTGAGGCTGGCAACCTCAGTATATAGAATGAGGATTTCATGAACCACCACTGTCAGGGCTGGTGACAGCTTTATTGCGAATTCCTTATAAAGAACCAAAAGCAGAGATAGTCTCAAGTTCCATATGGAGCAGGAAGGGAATGATGAAAGAAATGATGTACATACTTGTTATATTATTAACCTTTTCAACCATTGTTAATGTAAAACATATCACTCTTGCTGTAATGAAAGTTTACAACCTTTTCAACCGATGTGAATGTAAACATTTTCAAACTATATTGTTAACATTTTCAACTAAAGTTAAATATAAAACTATTCATTTTAAATGTAAAGATAGTTTTTCGCCCACTTGGATTAAGATTAATTCTTAGAGAGGGTAAAAGTTCTGAGATAGATGGGATGGTGGAATGAAAAGAGGGGGAGGGCCACTTACGTATGTGTCGGGAAACTCAATACTCAGAGGGTATTCGTTTCTCTTCTTTTGCCATACTAGTTGGTGGTACCAGTTGAGGGTACAATTTCTGGAACAATTGAGAGTATATGTGGCCTGAAGTCGACACTAGACACCATCATCAGACGGGTCTTAGAGACGCAGGATCAGCGTTGCAGTTACTCTCTGATTCTACTTGGAACGTGCTGCAACTCTTAAATGTTGACCAGGGACGCGAGCAATCCAGTCATCTATCTGCAAAGACCCTAACGTCAGCGGGAGCAGATACAACTATTGGCAGCTAAGTAAAACTTAAAAGCTGCCAAGTGAACTGTCCATTTTCGAAAAACCATAACATCACACTGTGATGAATACTTTTTTTCTAAACAATTATTCATTTTTGTAACTGTTAAGACATAATTGATTAATAAATTTGTTACTTGTATAAAAACAAATCTAAAGTTGATTTAATCACTTTGAATGTACTACAACCGTATGTCTCAGGCCATTTCTTAAATACACTCAAACAGAGCTATACAATAATAATAGGAGGAAATTCACTGAATTAACTCAGCTGGGGGCTTGTACGAGCTAAAATTATATTACCTAATCCTTCACAAAAGTTGACGGCAGAAACTAGAGTAAACGTGCTCAGCCAATGCAGCATTGTTCTCGCTTTCTGAATAACTTGTGGATATTCCCTTGAGGTAGAAGCATCATTATCCTTCTACCTACAACTCTGCCAAGAGTAATCTTGTGCGAAGGTAGACACCTTTGTAGACCCACATTAGTTACTCTTGAGTTTTGGCCACTGTTGTACCACTACTGTATGGGTAAGGGGAGGCAACCCGTGACAGTTGTCAACACTAGAGAGAGATTGTCAAACGATTGAAGGACTGTATATCGTCAAAGTTCTCATTACTGCAATATATTTCATCAGTATGTCCTCGTCTTGGAGATAACCCACACAACATACCATACACCTAAATTGGACAGTCTATACATACCTGTGTATCATCATCATTCAGTGGAGCAGCATTAAGAGACACATAGACAGTGTAGATTGGACATCAGTATGGTAGCACTCAATATATCACATCATTACTTCACTCTTCACATCGT
The DNA here is from genome assembly GCA_024509875.1 of Oreohelix idahoensis. NCBI lineage: Eukaryota > Metazoa > Mollusca > Gastropoda > Stylommatophora > Oreohelicidae > Oreohelix > Oreohelix idahoensis. Next base: position 396,748 of record JAMPIV010014142.1, read on the forward strand.
TTCATTCTCATAGTTAACTAACTACATTAATTCTATCTCATCTGTGTGTGTGTGAGTGTGAATTGTCTTTCACCCTCATCACTTTTTATTTCTCTATCAACACCTATATGTGTAAATATTTAATTAATAAACCCAATAACAGTTTGATCATAATCTAGTTCGTTAATGTATCACTCGTGCTGTCTGTGTTAAATAGTAACATATAGGTAAAATTCATTCTACATTTAGATGATATTGGGGGCTCTTTCTTTCTCGAGATCTAGGAGCAGAAGCTAAGGTCGTGAGGCAATAGAACACTTTCCATAATTTACTAGAAAACGCTATCTAGTGTAGAGCATTCGCATTTCTTCTTCTTGTCCTTATCTCGAATAGATCTCTTTGTTTCTTAACGAGTCAATTTCTGCAGACCTTCTTGATAACATTCCATAGGCCATCTCCAGCGACTACTGTTGTAGTTGCACAATATCAACTTACGACACTTGGGCAAACCTCGACCTATTTGATAATTTCTTTATGTTTTATCATGATAAAGTTAATTTGATTTCTTGTTATATCTCCGGCGCTTTTCCATGTGTTTCCTTGGGTGGTGTTAAAAAAGTGTGTTACTCTTTTCTTGTATTTTCCTTTTCCTATTTTTGCATTCATGTCACCCATTTCTATTAACACATCTATAGATTTTACTGGTTTAAGTGTGTGTTGTAGCTCTTCATAATATTCCTCTACTTCTTCTTTGCTGGGGTCTTTAGTTGGTACATATGTTTGTAAAATTGACAAGTCAAATTCCTTTGCTCTCATTATCAGTAACATCATTCTGTCATTATGTGTCCAGTATCCGCATACACATTTTTTAAATGTTTTCTTTATTAACATTCCTACTCCTCATTCGTGTTTTTCTCCTGAGTGAATTAGCATGTATTGGTCTCTTTTTGTGTAGCCTGTATCTAATAATCTTGCCTCTTCAACTCCCAGTATATCAAGTTTCAAATTTGCTGCCTCTAAAATTAGATTATCTAGCTTTTCTCCCCTGTTTAAAGTCTGACATTCAATGTTCCTATTGTTAGGCTTCTTCTACTAATTTTTAGGTGGTCTTTCTCAGAATGCTCTCTTTCAACAGAATTTGGGGAACACTCGTCATTACGTACTTCCTTACTCTTTAGAGGAGTTGCCTCTTCCCTATTATTTTGTACAGAATATTCCTCCCCAGGGGACCAAGAGTTCTCTACATATATGTTCTTATCTTTTTGTTGTGATTCCATTATATTCTTTAGGACGTACGTGGTAAGGCCCCAGTCTTGTTCCACAGTGCTTGCCGTTGTCTTTTCAATGCCCAGCACGCCTCTAGTGTGCCAGACACTTTTCTGACTCGCTTTGTGAGCCGTTGATATTTTTAGATTCCTCCTCATCACTCACCGTCTCAGTCTTTGTGTACTAGGGATGGACATTCCGTTGAGTAGAATTACTCCTACTTCACGCATGTAGTTTAGCCAGTCAGCCAAGATTGTTGCCCAGGATGTGGCCACCGCCGTACACAAGTGCCCACCCAGCAAGGATGTAATTAACATTATCCTTTCGTCTCACTAATTCACACTATTGAGGATTGTTGCATGGTCGGCGAGCATTTTGGTTTGAACCTGATTCAGATGGTCGCACCATGAAACACCTCACTAGACCGAAATGAAATAGTTCGCGTGTGGCGATGCATGACGCGTTAGACTTAGTTACGGAGAGTCTTTTGTGTGGCCTTCGAGCCTTATGGCAGTGTTTAGAATATGTGGCATGGCCACTGACTTATGATAGTGTACAACTATAAAAGTATATTATGGTAATGTGAAGCTGGTAAAATAAATAAATAAATAATGTGTAAGAACCATTGAGTCCGAAGATATAAGTCGGTATTATATTAACCGCAATAATTTATTAAGTCGTGAAATGCGAAACGCAGTTACAATATGAAAGGCTGATAGAGCCTGGCGATGGATGCCAAATTGAAGTAATAATATGTCATAGTTCTTGAGATGTATATTGGGCAGCGACCCTATGAGAGCTATTAACAGAAGGATTCATTCTGTGTAAATAATAATTATTTCAAGTATTTGATTACAAGATATTGAACGTTAATGAAAACGGTAAACTAACAGACGTGTAATGTCTGATTGACTGTGGACTCTAAGACTGTGCTATATCAAGTGTTCTTCAACGTAATAACATATTATTGTTAATGAATCATGATGGAAAGTTGTGTGATGATTAAATTATTATAAGTCGTCAAACGAGACTTGTTAAATGAAAAAACGTTCTACAGTTCCAGTTTCAAATGTTGTAAGCATTTTTGACCAACCTTCAAGGTCGGTTATGAACGAGAACACTTCAATACCAGCTGCCAACAATAGCAAGAGATAAACACTGTCATTCTTTAATACAAAGTTTAATGAAGAAACACTGAAACGAAAATTATAAAATAACGTAGATAACCCAAAGTTGCAGCGGAAAGATACTCCGTGATGGCAGAACAGATGAATTTAAAATACATGATATGAAATATCCCAACGGGCTGATCACCCGTTTGCCAGTCACTTTGATTACGGAAACAACGGCAAACGGATTGATTTGTCGTTGCCCTAAAGACGCCATTAGGCGTGATGGGAACAAATGTAAAAAAAATCTATTCGCTGTTGCGCTTAAGACGCCACTAGCCGTAATGGCCACTGATTGCTTTGCCGGTCGTTGGCTAAGGACGGAAGAAGAGAAGAATATGAAATATAATAACAGCCCAATTATCAAAGTCGAAAAGTCTGCAACACACACCTAGGTGATAAAAGCGTGTGCTCGCGTGTGTTTGTGCAGTAAAAAAAAAAGGGGGGGGGGGGGGGAATGGGTGGAGATTTACTCATTAGTCACTCGGGCAGGACGTATATGTGAACACATAAATGTGAACATGGAGTGCGAAATTGGCTGTGTCCTTTCACGACTTACTTTCGCAGGAAAGCCATGGCACTGTTTGAATGGTCCTTTGTTCGATTCCCAGTTGAACATCTACTTCAAAGGTGCCCAACATATGAGGAACAGAGAAATAGAGGAAAGCGCATATGCCCATCACTGGTACCATTCTGGAACAAACTCTATGAAGATACCAACAGCCTCAAGTAGGCCACTGCTTTCTTTGAACATATTCAAGATGATGTCTGAAAGTGAACGACGAAAAAGTAGAAGAAGATTCATGGTGAGCCTATCATTTAAATTTCTTTTCTCTTGTCTGGTGTCCTCCTTATTTCTATCTAACGAATGCCTATTATCTACCTATCTAATATTATCTATTATCTACCTATATAATATTATCTATTATCTACCTCCATTTATTTATAGATGTAGATGAGAGAGAAGGAAGAACGTAAAGTGTTAAAAAAAGATTTGAGTAAAAGAGGCAAGAGAACAGACTTAAAATGACCTAACATTGCTGGGAACAATATTTTTAGGAGCCAGTACGTTGTTAATGTTTAAAAAGTATTAAATACTAGCGGTCATACCCGGCCCAGCCCGGGTCCATGTCGGAATGAGTGCAAGTCGGGTTTGGTGCGAATCGTTTTAGGAAGGTTTAACCTTTTTTTTTTTTTTTTTTTAATTGTACTGTTGCATTGAGGTTGTGCTTCTAAGGGAAAAAATTTAAGAAAGGGCTTCTTTGTAGACGACATTGGTACTACAGTCACTTGACATGTAAGTATTCCGACGCAGGCAAATCATCGGGATTCTTGGTATGCAGACTAATTCTCCCCGCTACCACAACCAACAGTCTGCTTTTTTTATTTTTTTATTCCAAGGATGAGATTTTTTTAAATCGTAAAGTCAAAGCATTGAAACACAGACATAAATAAGAGACAAAGTACATGCAATCTGCACCTATATACATCTATATATACATACATGCACATACATACATGTGTATTCGTGCACATACGTACTTCCACACACACGCTCTTATGTATTGAAATGTATGCACGTACACTACTAATGCCCTTTCCTATATAAAATAATGCTGTAAGGGGATGCATTACATATAAAAGCACACACGTGTAGTTTCACATGCATACTTAAACATAAAAAGGAAGGAGAATTGTACTAAATAAAATAAAGTAATTATTTCATTCAAAGAATGTTTTGCGCTTCCTTTCTCATTCTCTTTGCTCTGTTGCTATGTCTCCCAAGTGATGAAGTTCTGTTGGACGATGTGATAGGCGTAGAGTAAAGCAAAAATTAAATTAAATTAAAGTACCTAACTAAGAATAAATACACCTATGTGTTTGAAAAACCTAAGAAAAGAAAACTTACTATTTCCGAGAAGTGGGATTATAATGCCTAAAAATGATCCCAAAATAAAAAGAAACCTAAGTGTTTTTAAAAGAGGCACACAAACCTTGTCTACGATATAATTAAAGACAAAAACGTAACAAAGAAATGAAAGGAAAAATGAAAATAATTAAGTATTAAACTTATTAAGTAGTAAATAAACGTAATAATGAACTGTGAAAATTATTATGTAGGTAGGTAGTTAGTATTCCACAGCAGAATAGTAACTGAAAAAAAAAACTAAAGCTACTTGCCTTTTCTTCATTTCCAAATGAATCGCTAACCAATTATTATGTCAGAACAGACACAAATCTTCTAGAACATACACAAATCTTCTAGCACAAATAATTTACATGAAGGCTTCTGTGTACACGAAATAGGTAGTAATAACTCTACATAGCTGAGAATTAATCAAACTTTCCTTGTCAGGAATCCTGCACAAATAATTTAAATGAAAGCTTCTGTGCAGACGAAATTGATAGTAACAGCTCTTCAAAGCTGAGTATTAATTAAACTTTCCTTGTCAGGAATCCTAATTTTTAAAATGTGCATAACAGTTGCAACGCACTTGTTTATTTAAGTAAGAACTCTACAATGGCTGAGTATTATTCAAAGTTTCTTTGTCGGGAATCCTGGCTTAGAAAACTTACATAACATAAACCAACGTACTTCTTCTGAATTTAACGAAAAAGGATAAAATTTATGACTTATATAGTTTGTAAGCTAAGGCCATTAACCCACGAAACGGTAAAGTTTTTACGTCCCTTGTCTCTTGAGATAAGAATGAATGGAGTGAATAAAAATTCACTGCTCAGCCTCCTGATGTTGTACCTTGATGATGTATAGCTTAAAACCTTTCCGGAGAAATGTCCAATACGCTGAAGCAAACCGCATCAAAATCAGTTCAGCGATTCTCGAGTTATGAGGTAACAGACAGGCAGACGTTCGATTTTATATATATAAAGATTTTATGTCGGCATAGTATTTTATGGAGCGCGTTCGACTGGTGAGTGGTTGGAGTGCTGGCCTCTCACAGCAAAGTGCTGGTTCGAAACACGGTGTCGTCATGCTCCAGTCTACCCAGCTATAAATGGGTACCTGACCCTGCTCGTGAGTTAGCGAGGAAAGAACTGGACCTAGTTAAGTGAAGTCTCTAACACTTTACTCTCTACGACAGTCTCTGCTATGGAACTAACTATCTACATAGCATTCTATCGCGCTGTGCTCTCGTGGCGAAGTTACCAGGTTCCAGACCCAGTAGCGTCACGCTTGTGTTTACCCAGCTGTAAATGAGTACTTTACTCCGCTCTTGAGTTAGGGAAGGCAGAAGACAGCGAGGAAGAAAACTGGTGACCCCACCTCCTAATAAAGCTGGACCAAGTATGGTGAGTCTCTAAAACTTCACTTCTCTACGTCAGTATCTGCTATGAGTCTACCTTTACCTGTTATAGTATTATGCCCGTGTAGTTACCGGAGGTCTCTAATGAGACAAAGAAAGAACATGGCTACTGCTCCACTCATGAATGTCGTACAAGACTTGTTTACAAGAGTATACTTTATTAATCATCATCATTGTCTTTGCGTTCCTTACGCAGCATGGAACTACGGTACCTCTGCAGCTAGTCCCCTTGCAAGACTATTATAAGGTTGTGCGTATGGCTAGAAACTTCATCATGTAAAACAAATTGCTACAGAACCCACCGCTGGAAGAGCATGAAAATGCTTAGTGCAGTCTTCCTGCTGGGAGACCAAATACAGTGGTGGCTATATGCTCCATTGGGAGTGACAAGAAAATAAATGAATGAATGAATAGTATCTCTATATGAAAGTGAGGCAAGGACAGTTAGTAAACACACAAAAGGCGCAGGACGCCACAGACGTGTGGTTTTACAGAAGAATTTTAAGAACATCATGGGCAGATAAAAAGAGTAGTTAACATGTCCTGAAAGGAAGCTTATTACTCACAGAAAGAAGCAATCCGCTTTCCTTGGGCACGTAATGACAAGAATAAAACTGGGATGTATTGCGATAACAAGAATAACTGATGGAAAAATAGATAGAAGACGACAACGTGACAAGATATTGAACAGTTTGACAAATCACGAAAAGAAGTCAACAACATAGTTTATAAACATTACCAGAGACAGGAAGTTATGAAAGACAGCATCACCTACGCCAACATGCAAGGTACCCGAAAGGTGGTAAAGATAGTTCCATATATGGTACTGCCGTAGGGGAGTGAAGTGTTACAGACTTCACAATACTAAGCCCATCATCTTGGGGACAGATTCAACCAGCACTTTTATGACATCTCCCGATAAAAATCCACACCAGTGGCCATTCACTTTAATGGCTCTAACCACCAGGGTCCCATCGACATCCATATCACTGCAATCAGATCCTGCTCCTCTGATACTGCCAGCCGAGTCTAGCTTGAGCAACGTCTCATTATTATTACATTTGGGTTGTTTCTTGTTCAGTTTCGTTTCTTAGCTTCTTAGCATCTGCTGTTTACATCCAGAAGTGGCAGCCATTTCATTTTCCTATGGCGCGCTCTCCCTTCAGCGGACGTGCTAGGTCTTAGCCGCCTTTATCGAAGTACCCAGTTTTTATATTTATTTTTATTTAGATTCTTATGTGTCCTACTTAACCCTCATTTTCTTTCATTTCCCTGACGAAGGCCTTGTTGCCGCAACGTTGGCTATTTTCTTTGCCTTTTGTTCTCGTAAGACGAATCCCCTTTTTTCAATTTTTATATACACCGTGGAATCGAACCCGGCACCTTTGTCTCGAGGTACCAGCGAGGTTTTTATTACAGCGCATAAAATTGCGGTGGGGGACTTCTAAATATTCCATTCCTCAATATCCAACCCATGATTGTAACCACAACGTTACAGTCAGCTGATTTCAGACTCTCGTTCACGTCCTCGGGGACTGGTTTCTCTGAAGATAGGAACCGCAGGAGTGCTTGAAGTATGCCTTCGTCTTGTACCGCGGCCGGTGATGTTGTAGCGTTGTGGCCATTATCACAGCCGCACTGAAATCGCGCGGTCAAGGAAGTCGTGATAAATGCTCTAGGTTTTTCTATTAATTAAAAACAGGAGGGTTTCGGGGGAGGGGGTAGTAGAGATCAAACGGATCGGGAAATAAAAAAACGGGACAAGTTGAAGAATCCTTGGCAATAATCTACAATGTTGATCTACCCTTTCTTCTGTGGCTTTTTGGGGAATTTCTAAACTTGTGGAGTTGGAGTTATGAGGTCCATTTTCTGTCTCGGGCATTTCATTCTGACCCGTCATGCATTTAAAGGATCTTCACATCTGGTTTCATGACAAAAGGAGAGATGGGGCTGCATACAGTGCATTCTCCACTATCCATGGATGGGGGGGGGGGGGGGCATCTCCAAATACTTACTTACTTACTTAGTCGTTCCCCTTCTACCGTGAGGTGTAGAGGTTTGGAAGAGAGAGCACCAGACTATCCTATCGGCTGTCTTCCTCCTGGCCTGGTTCCATTCTAGTCCTCGGTCCTTCAAAGAATGTCTAATGTTGTCCTCCCAGCGGACTCTGGGTCGTCCTCGGGGTCTGGATCCTTGGCTCTTTGTTTCCCATGCTTGTCGTGGTTGCCGATCTTCTCCCATTCTGCAGACATGGCCAAACCATCTTAATTGGGGCTGTTCTACTTGGGTCTGCAGGGGGTAGGATTTAAGGCCTTGGCGTATCGTCTGGTTGCGTACCATGTCTCTTCTTGTTACTTCAACCACCTTCCTCAGATACTTCATTTCTGAGGTTTGGATCTGGCTTTTATGGGTTCATCTCCAAATACACAAGGTTAAAATTATGTGCTCTGTTCCGGGCTGTCCCACGGAATCATAACGTACTGCACAGAGCCACTTTCCAGCTCCTCTCACCTGTCACAAATTCATTGCTAGAACCTTCTGCATGCAGCCAACGAGGTAAAAAGCCTTAGTTAAGTCTGGAGGCTCAAGTGATTCTCTTCCCCCCCCCCCCCCACACACACACACGCACAGTCTTAGTGAGCAATGCTGAGTTCTCAACATGTTTCTCCACAGAGAGAATCGTAGTGGTGGGCCACTTCGATGTGGCTAGTCGATCCCTGAAGCGTTGGCCTGGCAACTCGAAGTTTGCTTAGTTTCCAGGATGCACCACGTGGAGATGCTTCAAGGTTTTGGCTAGATTTCTAATCCTGAGAGTCACGCGACAGCAACGTGAATCCCTTTGCATCCCACAAACGAGAAGTATACATGGAGACCTTTTTTTTTTTTCTCTAACCAGCGGCACTCGAGCTTTTCCAGCCCTTTTGGCCCAATGACGTGTCATTGCGAGGCTGGGGGGGGGGGGGTAGTGGACTTTCCTTCCAACCCGGTCGGGAGCTTCGCTCCTTCCCATCCACAGAGGGTTTATGTGCAGGAGCCGTTCAGGTTATTCAGTCAAATTCCCGGTCGTAAACATTCCTTCAAACGCTGACGCCCGGGCTTGAACCTTGAAAACCTGGTCGCCAGTACAACGTTGTAGCCATTACACCAGCGCGGCTCCCACATGGAGACCTTAATGGACGAGACGATATAACAAAGACCACAATAGATATATGGAATGTAAAGGTGATATGGGATAAAGAAACGCAAATATTAGAATTTCCAAAGATCATACCCCATACATGCACTAGGAAGAAGGAAACAATTATACAAAAACAAGACATGACAATTATGTATACTGTGAAGTTACTGCTTCCTGGGTCATTGCAGTAAGAAATGATTAATTTCCTCTTTTTCTTACACTTTCAGACGTCAACTTAAAGGGTAGCAGATGCTGCCCTTGGGGATTGAAGTGTTAGAGACTTCATAAAACTAGGTCCAACATCGAGAGGTGGGGTGACCTGTTCCCTTCCTCGTCGCCTTTTCCTTCCCTAACTCAAAGTCAGGTACCCATTTACAGCTGGGTAGACTGGAGAGTGTCGGTACCGAGATTCAAACTCGACACCAGCGATCTAACAACTCTGTCAATCAGACGTCAACTTAAGTATGTTTAAAGAAAACAGTGGTCAGTTGGAGGTTGTTGGTATCCTCATAGAGTTTTTGTTTTCCAGGAACGGTACTGGAATGTTTTATCTCCGCTCGGTGACTAACATTAAAGTTGTGCATACAGCTGGAAATCTCACCGTATAAAACAAGCTGCTATAGAAACAACCGTTGCAAGAGCACATTAACCCTTTGGTGCAGGTTCCTTGAGAACCAGCTGTAGTGGTGAATACGTGCTCAAGAAAGATGAGAACAGGGAAATGATGATGGAGAACGAAGTTGAATAGAAAGAGGTAAACACGGCGTAGGATTCACAGTACATCATAAAGAGGTTTATACTCATTGAAACAAAAAACGCACAAGAAAGACTCATGATCTTCTTGGTTTCTGTATTTGATGTGGTGAACTTCATTCTCAATCTTCCACAGGTTGAATTTAATGTATTTATATGAGTCATAGTAGAAAGAAGCAAAACAGAAAACAAAAGAACAGAAAGAAGACAGAAAATTGATACTACCTTAAGTACAAAATGGTGATCTTCAAAGTTTCTGTCCTTGATGTGCTTATCTTCATGTTGTATCTTCCATAAGTTGAATTAAGAGCAAAGTACTAGTTTAAGAAAGTTAAAGGTAGTTTCATAGCAGATACTGCTGTATGGGAGTGCAGTGTTAGAGAGGTTACTATACTAGGTCAAGCATCGAGAGGTGAGGTGAAGCGAGTCGATACCGTGAATATAACCTGGCACCGTTGCCGCGAGAGACAAACGCTCCCACCACTCTGCCAATCGAACGCTCAAAGTCCTAGTAGACGAAGGTAAAACACAAAACAAAAAGACAAAGAAAACAAACAAAAAATGTATACTAACTTACGCCCAATGCCATGGTAATTCCCGTGAAGAGGAAAGGATAACAACAATCTAAGAATATATCAGTCGCTATAAACAAGATAACTCCATGCATTTCCCTGCTGGGAACTCTTAGCTGCGTTAGTGAACAGCTACGAGCAATGTCGGGAAACAAAGAATGAGTGTGTGATTTTCCCGTACCTGCCCTGTTCCATCTTGTTTCGTTTGTCTTAAGATGCAGTTTTATGGCTTTACAATTTTTGCTGCTATAGTCCGTTCGGAAATTCGTGCCCACGCATCGAACGTTGTAACTTTGCAACCCCTTGACGGATGTTATTGAAATTTGCTACGTGGCCTACTGATATCAATGCAGTTATTAATATATTTTTTGCCCTTACAAAACTCATGTCATGTTCGAATTTTCTTCTTTAAGTTATGTAAAAAAAACTCTTACCGTTGTCTGGGTTAATTTTTATTAGTTATACAGGAAAGTCACAAGATCCGTTCAAAAATTGCGCACTTAATTTTTGTTACAGCACAGCACAAGCGATGAAATGTGCTATTCAATATTTTTTTTGTTTGAATTAGTGTAGTGACTACATGTCCGCACGAGTGCGCACCTATTGTACACAGTCGCGAGTTATTATTTCAGCGGCGTATGCTAATTGCAATGAGTTGGCTGCTGTCGCAGATATAGTTGATGGAACACTCCAATTGTTGGAGAATGAGAACCCAATTGTCGCATAAAGAGTTTTACTTTTATAGTGATGATATAAGTAAGGAAGATGTGTAGGAAGCACATAGACCTTTAGACCCTAGTTTTCACAGATGTGAGCTAGTGTTGAGGGAAAGAGTTAACAGAAGGGCGCAGGTTGGTGTCAGTGATTCTCTCACCTTTTAGACTACCAACTCTTGTATTTTTCTGGCGACGACTAACTCTTTCTTACTCAAATCTTTTTAAAGATGAACTAGTAGTAACAAGTAATACAAAGAGGGTTGAGAATGTTTTTCTGAACAGAACATACAATCTACTAAGTCAAACTCAGAATGATGGTGAGTTACAGAATGTACATAATTACTTTAATTACAGTGAAAAATAAAATCAAGGTTGACATGTACTTTGAAAAGAAATACTAGGAAATTTAGAACTGTCAGTGTCTTTGGTTCAGATAAGAATAAGAGGCTATTTTCCTCACTGACGAAAGTTTATTCCTATGGCTATTTCGTGGAAAAGTGAATTCTGATTTTGGCCTGGGTTTTAAGTAGATTTATCTGCTTAGACTTCTCCTGTGCGTCTCAGTAGATAGGAATTACCAACTGGATAAGGTGATTCAGTTGAGCAACAGTCCAAGAGATGACTAGGCTTTCCGTTAACCTGGTTGTGAAGTTGCGTTATGCTGTTCAGGCGCTGACGAGGTATTGACTGCTTAACGGTAGACTGCTCAGGGTTGCTGACATGTGATCACCGCTGGAGGGTTTGAGATGTAAGCACTAGTTCTCTCTGTAGCATAGAGCAACTAGGCGGTTTACTCGCAACAATTTACAGCAATCAAAATCCAGAAACTGGCTAGGATTCTGCAACTGGGCTGAGGAAGATAATGCAGGTAATCAATCTTCTGTTTTATACAGATATATTAACTACAGCCACTCTGGACATTTCGTCTCAGAATGGTGCCTAATAATATATTTACCTGAACCGTAACGTCAGTCTTTTCCTTTAAAGGCGACTGTCTATTTGTTTACACATTCCTGTCTAGCGGTAGTCTCACACTGGTGAGGTCAGTCAGGTCAACCTTTGTTACAAGCAGACGCCTGGCCGTGTGCGTTCATGCGTGACTGCATTGGAGGAATGCTATTTCATTCACTCGTCCATTGAACAACATGGTTCTTCTCTCGTTCACAACGCTTTCTTCATCACTTTCCCAAAATCATTAGAATGTAGTACTTTCAGATATCAGCCAGTACTTACATCATTATAATGCATCAATAACATTCATAATACATGATTGCAAAATAGCTATTAATCTAATGTAAAGAAATAAAACCACAATATTTAGTATTTCACACTTTACATCCATTAACTAATCCCTTGATATTAGAGTTAGCTAATTAAGCGAATACTGAGAGTTTGCTTACCGCTCAGGACTTTATCCGCAGCTTAAGAACTAGAATTTTAGTAGCGTTTACTCAATCAATCACATATACTGTAGATATGAGGTAAGTTGACGCTTCTCTTCTATAAGCGCGCGTTGTCTTCCAACGGTTAATCAGCAAGTGATCTTAAAACTCAGCGTTCGTTTGCATGAAGTTAAAACATTTCCGTTCCCACGCCAAGAGTTAATTATTTCCTGTCTCTCGTTCAGCCATGCCGGAAGATTTATCGGGCGGTCTCCAGTTGACCACTGAACACGGAAATATGATACTCTGAGAATCACTGTCGTTTTGACCAAGCTAATAAATCGTATAGACGTCCCTAAAGAAATAACTTTAAGTGCCCTTTGTAGAAGAAGATAACATTTGGATAGTATGACAGGACTATTAGTGAAGACTAGAAAAACAGCTAAAGAACAGATCGCAGGTGCAAATATTTCCGTAGAGACAACAGACAAAATGTGAAGGAATAGAAAAGTAAGGAATTAAAAAATAATCTAGACGAAATCTTCGAGCACTCTGTGACAGCTGCAACGAAACAAAAACGACACCAGCGTATAATATATTAATAAACTAAACTGCATAATTATGAAAAGCGCAATTTATCACTTTGCAGAAGGTAACTGTTATATTGTACAGGCATTTTCGCAGAGAGGCTAAGATGGGTTGTTTATACCACGACATCCAAGAACCAGGTAGGAGAACACGAAAGGCCCTGGGTGTGGATAGAAGATCTTTTCGACGTTGGATACAACAGGATGGTGATTGTACAGAGGCTGCGGTTAAGCAAGGAAGGAAGAAAAAAATTGATGATGTTGACAAGGATGTCATTAGACGTTTGATTTTGAAGATGTTTAATGCCAATCAACTTGTTACTCTCCGCATGCTGAAAAGTCGGCTGCAAGTAGAATGCGATATTAACGTCTCAAAAACAACTCTTTGGCAACTTGTCAGAAGTGTCGGCTTCACTTTTAGAAAAACGTCTGGCGGAAGGAATTTTTTATGAGAAAAACCACATCTGGTTGCAGCTCGAAGCAAATACCTTAGGCAGATTCGTGAGAGAAGACAAGACGGCTATGATATAGTGTATTTGGACGAATCTTGGGTTAATGCTCATCATACGAACGAGAAAGAATGGCAATCTGTTGACGGAGACCATAGAAGGAAAATTACCAGCAGCAAAGGTCAACGCATTATATTAGCACATGCTGGCAGCAGACAGAATTGGCTTGTCCGTGATGCAGAGCTTATTTTTCAATCAAAGTCTGTAGAACTATCACAGTGAAATGAATGGGCAAATTTTTAGAGATTGGATAGTGAATACACTCCTCCCGACTCTAGATAGGCCGTCTTGCCTGATGATGGATAATGCGTCCTATCATAATGTTCTAGCGCAGGAGGATAAAGCTCCCACTTCGGCAAGCACGAAAGACGAAATCAGGAGTTGGCTTGTGAATGAAAACATCTTCGCTGACAACAGCTATTTAAAACCAGAGTTGTTGCAGCTTGTGAGACAGAGGAATAAGACAAAAGTGTATCTGATTGATAAAATTATCCAGGGGCAGAGTCATGTTTCTCTTCGACTCCCACCTTATCATTCTCACCTTAACCCAATAAAGCTCGTTTGGGCTAGAGTTAAAGGGCAAGTGGCCGCCCAAAAACACCACTTTTAAAATGTGCGATGTTAAAGACATGACTCGTGAGGCCCTTTCACGAATAGACACAGAGTACTGGGCTAAATGTGAAGAACACGTGCTCCAGGAAGAAGAAGATTACTGGCAGCGAGATGGCTTGCAGTTTATCCAACCAATAACTGTTGTGAACTTATTGGAGTCGTCCGATTCGGAATGAGGCACGTCGTTCGCATTCCTTCGTTTGTGATAAACTTATTTCATATGCCAATCTATAACACATAAACAGTTACGATTCGTCATAGCTTCCTGATGATTTACTGCTATCATTGTTCATAATCAGATCATCATTCCTCGTATCAAAATCACGTGAACAACCAATCACACATTTAGGACACCCCTTTGAACCGTCTTGTCGCACAAATGTTGTGATTTACTGTAAGAATTAATGTTGCGGGCAGATTTAGGCAAATGTTCCAAAAAGATCAAAGAAAATCGCCGTTTTGCAAATTTCGCGAAAGCTGTGGATGTAATGATCGCAAAATCTTAACTGCATGGAAAATCTAAGACTGCATGCAAAAATTCATGTCCATACAACAAACAGTTTTGGAGAAGATTGACGCTTTCTGTGGGCACGAATTTCCGAACGGACTTTATAGCCGTGCAGTTCTACTTGTTCGTACGGTTTCCTAACAGTAAAGGTGCCAATTCTATAAACATTATAGGACAGGGTTTCTAAACCGGTGTTCCATGGAACTTCCAGGTTCCGCGAGAGATCTCTATTCGTTCCTCGAGGGATCGTGATTGAATAAAAAAAATAGACGTCGGTTTTTTTTTTAGCCTTGCGGGCCGGGCGGTGTTAGCGCCCGCAGTGATGGGCAGTAACTGTGCAGCCCTGTATGGCAGTGCGCAATGGGACTGTGTTCACTCTTGCACATGCCATATCTCATTAGCATCTTGGAGTAGAATTCTATATAAGATTTTTAGGCCTACTTGGATAAGGTTAAATGAAAGTATGACCTTCACCGACTTGCATTAACTCTTTCCGTATGTAATTATTTTCAGCTCTGGACGGAATTATTTTTAAGCCCCAAAAATTTACCCATACATAATTTACGTTTACTGACAATGTGTGTCTAATCATGAGTTAAGTATAACATATTATATATCAAATTAAAGTACATTGGATGAACAATATAATCCATATGCCTTTCTAGCTAATTTTATGTTATGTTTATGTTATAACAGATAACATGTACACGGAAAAAAGATAACTTGAAATTTTGAACAAAAATTTTCGACTTACGTAAGGCTTGTAACATAAATTGTTATCACAATACAGTTTCACTGCTCTCTTTGTGCAGGTAATCCATTTAGAAACACAGAAAAAGTAAGAAAGTTATGGTTGATCACACAGTTTGTTCACTGTTCACATATTAGTAACATATCCTGTGTGTTTTTCGGCCATTATGGCGATACGACAAAACACGATTAAAGATGAAGATAAATGTGAAAAATTCCCTTCAAACGCAAATAAAAGACGTTGAAGCTTGTTGAAATTTGCCCAGTTTTGTGTTTACTTCCGTTCGAGATAAATTCCGGGCAGTATAAAATATCAGAATAGAAAGAAACAATGAAATAAATCAGCGTCTTTTAAAAGATCTTACGTCTACAGCGTTCGGCCTTTGCATCTATTATTAGATCTTGCGTACGGAATCAGTTAAAGCTGATATCTTTTGTTAGGAGGGGGAGGGGGGAGAACAACACAAAAAGAGTAGCCTAATAAGCTGGCCAAAATAAACAGATCCACATAAACAACCATTTTCTACTTTTGAGTAGAAATCATTGATTTTTTGTTATTGGATTATTAATACTTACAGCTACCGATCACGCTGAGGTACCATGAGCTGTAGATATAATTTTTATGCGGGGGTTCCCTTAAAATTATTTCCAGGGTTCCTCCAGGATAAAAAAAAGTGTTGAGAAACGGCTGTTCTAGGAGTAGGAGATGAAAGAATGTAATGTCCTCAACTTTGACAATAGATCGCTCGCTCCCATTATCTGTTTAATTAAAGAGAGACAACAAAAGCTGTAGGCAGCTTAATAGGATTCTCTCCCTTTCTGAACTAAAAATATCTCTTACACAGTTTTGCCCATTACAGGGTGATTGAAAAGTTACTTACTAATAGTAATACTATTCTTAAGTTGTAACGCCCTCACTTGTATCTACTGGACATACATGACTTAAATAAAATAGGTAAAAGTAGGCCCATTGAAGATATTGCCGTAGGGGAGTGAAGTGTTAGAAACTTTACCGTACTAGGTCCAGCATCGAGAGGTACAGTGACCAGTTCTCTTTCTGGCTGCCTTTTCCTTCTCTACCTCAAGAAACTAACATGAAACAAATGTCAAAACAAGGTACAACACTTGACATTTAAGTAAATTTTTTTTGATTTTATTGCCAGAGGTAAAATAAAATCTAAAATAGCCAATAAACTGACGTTTCAAAAGACAGTAAAAATTTCTGCCCACAAAAAAAAGAAAGAAAAAAAAAGGTATGAAATCATATGTTGAACAAATCAGATCTCACGCTGTGTTGTAATGTTGTGATACAGCCTTGTATGCAATAGGTAATGGATCCCGTTACACGCCCAAGAGGCATATTGGGAATATGGTGTTAGGCCCATATTTTCTTGACCATCGGCACACTAGGGGTGATGTGGTCAGCATCACGCCGGCCGCCTTAACCTTCCCAGAAGTTGCTCTGGTACCCAATTGGGGCTGGGTCAACCCATGAGCTGTTTGCGGCCTAAAAAAATCCCACCTCATCTGGGGATCGAACCATAGACCACTGAGCTAGGAAGCCAGTGCACTAACCACTATGCTACCACGGCTCCATTGACAAATAAATAATTTTTTTTTAAATACCAGACAAGCAAAACAAAAATTATTTTTAAATGGTCAATAAACCAACGTTACAAGAGAGCTTGCTGCTGAGCTTCTCGATCTTTAGCAGCCAATACCAAGTTGAAGACTCCTTGGTATTATCTACACTGTAGATCTAGGCTTTTCTGCCGTTCCAAAACGTGTTGAGTTGAAGTCATGAGCTCCAGTTTCTCCAGCTTGGCTTGCATTAAAAGGATCGTCACATCTGGTCCCAAGCTAGAAGTAAGAAGTGTGTGGCGTACTGTGCATTCAACACTATCCAAGGGGGCTCTCCAACTATGCAGAGCTAAAATACTGTACTCTGGTTGTGGGCTCTCCCAAGGGATTGTCACATCCTGCACAGAGCCACTTCTCAGCTTCCCTAGCCTATCACTGGGTCCATAGTGAGATCCTTCTGTATGCAGTGAACCAAGTCATAAGCCAAAGAATTACGCCTGGGGCTCAAGTGACTTCTTCAAGCTTACTGTGCATTGCTGGGTTCTCAACAAGTTTCACAACAGGGGGAATCCCTGGAAATGTGTGGATGATGCCAAGCGTCAATGAGGATGTAATTAGCCTCACAGACATATATTGTAGCATTGTGCATAGCTGGTGGTCATATAAGGATGACTTCAGAGATGTCTACCTGCATACAAGAGAGCTAAAATTGCTACCTGCTATGAAATCTTGAGTCGAACAAACTGGATCTCACGCTGAGTTGTAATGTTCAATTGACATCATATTTTTTTGTAATAAAGTGGTAGTTAATTGTCTTTATTCTGATATTCGTATCATCTAAATTAGTTCAAGAAATAATTTTAAAATAGGAAGTGACCTCAATCACCCTCTAGATTTCAAACACCTGTGCTCCACAAGCAGCTGCATTGGTGTTGCATTCGTAAGTTGGGAAGAGTCAGATGGGATGTTATATGTGATCCTATTGGCTGGTTTGATAGTTGTCACTCACTTTGCGCGGATAGTGTCAGTAATTAGGTGAGGAAAACTCAGGTGATTGATTGTGACTGGCAAAAGTGTGATGATTTTGAGAGTTCAGTCAGACTGCTAGTTTTTTTAACAGGTCACGTGTCTTGCGACTGTTGTGAAAGTATCTGTCCCCAGTGTACTGCATAGGAAGAAAGAATATTAATTTTTAGACTGGAATACTACTGGACCAAAGCAGCATATTTGCTAGAAAGTGTTTTTCTACATTTGTAATATGCCCAGCCCATATAGATGTAATGGTATTAAATTGTTCAGAGTCTGAAGATACCCATGTTCAATAATGACTGCTGAGAGAGATGGAACATGTGGCTGTTATTCTGCAACGTATTCAAAACCCTAGAAAACTACGAACAGGGTGTAGTCACCCAATACCACATGTTCCATGTCAAATGATAATAGTTACTTTCATACTGCTACAATTCCATTACGGCAGTGGGCTATGGAGTTCAGAATAATAACTTTATATACACAATTCTTACTTTGACCAAAAAAAAAACCTCAAGTCGGCCAAATGGATACAATCAGGAGGAAATAGCCTTTGTCAAATCGCAGCCGGGTTCAATTCCCAATGCAGGCAGAAAGAAAACAAACAAGAGGGTGACATTAGCCCCGTGAACTTCTAGGGGGTCTGTGAAGTGACACAGAAAGAAAACAAACATGAGGGTGACATTAGCCCCGTGAACTTCTAGGGGGTCTGTGAAGTGACACAGAAAGAAAACAAACATGAGGGTGACATTAGCCCCGTGAACTTCTAGGGGATCTGTGAAGTGACACAGAAAGAAAACAAACATGAGGGTGACATTAGCCCCGTGAACTTCTAGGGGGTCTGTGAAGTGACACAGAAAGAATAGGATTACATCACCCTCAGGCATGTCATACAAGGCGACCAATAGGAGGTTGTGCATGACACTGGCAACCTCATCACATAAAACAAAAACCAACACTGCAAGAGCATGTCAGTGATTGGTCCAGGCTTCCTGTAAGGGCATCAGTTACAGTGCTGGCTCCATGACGATGATGAAAGAGCCAAAACGCTCTGATGTGCAAAACTTCTGATGATCAGATTACTCCAGCTGTAATGCTCAATAACATTTCCTATCATCACTGCTTAAGGAAGGCACTGCCTTGTGGCAGCTATTATTCCTCCGCTAGCTGCATATTTTAAAAGTAGCACAGTTGCCAGAAAGTAGTATTTTATACTTGTAAAATGTCCAGACCATACAGATGTATTATCTTATTAAATTGAGCCAAAAGATACCCGAGTTCGGTAATTAATGTGCGCGTGCGCACACACACACACACACAGAGAGAGAGAGAGAGAGAGAGAGAGAGAGAGAGAGATTGAACATATGGCTGTTATTCTGCAACCTACTCAAAACAATACACAACCAAGAAACCAAGAACAGGATGTGGTCACCCAGTACCACATGTAATAGTTACTTTCAAACTGCGCGCACACAATTTTCTCGTAATTCCAAACATTAAAAAAACACAAAAAGTATGAAGAATCTGCCATTTTATGGTTTAAAAAAAAATATACACATACACAATTAGAAATCTTCATTCACTCTACATACAATAAATGAAGGGGAGGGACAATCCAATAACCAAATAGTGGCAACTGGATATACTATTTAATATTACTGTCATTACATATCTTCATTATAACCTGTAAGAGGTTGAAGAGTATTATCTTATCCATAAACTAAAAAAAAAAAAAAAATTATAATAATTTACCACTGTCAGACAGCTGTGATGTATGGAAACAGATTTGTGACCTCACTGCTACAAAAAGTTGTCAGCTAACTGATTATACTATTATATAGGCTTCACTACAGTAACCACAATCAATATGTAGAAACCATATAACATCAACCTGCAGGACAATTAATACATTTAGCACTGATTTTCACAAAATAAAATAAATATAAAATATACATGTAAGACAAATTATACCGCAGCATATGTTTGTTGTAAAATTAATTCTGTGGATACACATCACCAATCCCTTTTTGTTCCTTGTGGTGCATAAGGCTGAAACTGTTGTTTGCTACCAGTCTCTTTATTTGACTTTGATTCACTGTCATTGAGCGTCAGCTCTTGGTGAAGTCTCTTTACTAGATCGCCTTCTCCAGCTTTTCCAATTACTTTGTCCTCTATTTAACTGTTCTTTACCAGGCTCTCCATGTTTAAATTTTTCTCATCTCCCCTGTGGTTTCCAATAAAGTGCATGTCTGTTAAACTAGTTGTTTCCTAAAAAGCTTGTTTTATAATTTCCACTTGGTATTTACAATTTCTAGACAAACTGACTCTTGCCTGGTTGTCCTCTACATCTCCAATGTACATCAATAATTTCCAGACAAACTGGCTTTTGTCTGGTTGTCCTTCCTGTCTCCAATGTACAATAACAATTTCCACACAAACTGGCTGTTGTCTGGTAGTCCTTCACATCTCCAATGTACAACAATTTCCAGACAAACTAGCTGTTGCCTGACTGACCTGTCTAGGAGGGCAGACATGACTGAAGCATATAAGGATACTTTGAGCCTGGGCAAGCACAGATGTTATTAATCATTAGATCCCTGAAAAGAGGACTGAAATTTGTGATAACAAGCCTAATTGGAAATTAAGCAATTTTGTCCAGCACACTTGCATATCTGACATCATCACTACCTAAATTTTGACTCCTCAGATCAGACCAAGTGCTGTCTCCATACAAGTTGAATGCGATGACAGTTGTCTTCCACGAACTGTCCTAATGGTATATATTTCAGACAAGTACAAGTCCATTTTCTGCCGTTTCCTTTGCATATACACCACTGCTATCTTGGTGTTTGCCGTCAAATGTTTCCATATTGGATTTTAATTCATTGTCCTTGGTATGTTCAAACTATTTTAACTGTCTGAATATGATGCGTTTCATATTTTTATTTCCATTCCAAGTTTTTCAGGGTCTTTGTGCTTGTTGCTATTTTCATGAGATATGCACCCATGTTTTCAGTATACAGTACAGACACCTCAAATGTTCACATCTATATTCACTTTTTGGAGTGTAAAATTCTCTGTAGTATACAAAGAGCTAGAGGTGGTGTAACACATGCAATGATTTTTATTTTTAATGTACGTGTTATTATTCATTTGAATAGTAATATTCACCCCACATTATTGCAGATACTTTGCTTCTGTAGACAAAATTGTAATTCATCAACATTAGCAATTCCAGGCCCACTGGCGCATATAAGGCAGTGGGAAAAAAGATTTTCAGCCCGGTTTCCACCTGTTTCAGTAGGAAGTCACTCTTAAACAGTGTTCAATGCCTAACCACCCTCTACCATCATTAGCATTTAAGTAAAAGGAAAACAATGGTCCAATTTTTTTGTGTGCTCGTACTCTGTAGACTGAGAATTAGGGAGCCAAACAAGAGACATTCATAAAGTGAAGATTCCCATATCAGAGATTTACTAAGAATTTGTGGCCATGAAGATTCAGAATACAATACTGACATGAGACAAGTTATGTGGTTATGAAGAAAGAGAATATATCTTCTGATGTAAGAAAACAAATGTAAGATTCTCAATGTAAGAAAACATTGTGACAATAAGAACACAGAAAATGCATTTCACATTAAAAAAAAAAAAAACATTAAATAACAGTAATAAACGAGCAAGTAAAAGGTAAAGGTAAAGGAACCCGTTACACGCCCATTTAAGCATATTGGGAATATGGTGTTAGGCCCATATTATCTTGACCGTCGGCACACGAGGGGTGATGTGGTCGGCATCACGCCGGCCGCCTTAACCTTCCCAGAGTTGCTCTGGTACCCATTTGGGGCTGGGTCGACCCAGGAGCCGTTTGTGGCCTAAAAAATTCCCGCCTCATCTGGGGATCGAACCATAGACCACTGCGCAAGTAACCTGTCAAAACATGACAGGAAATAATTATGTTGCGGCCTTTCTGCTGCATGTTCTGATGATGGCACTAATTCTCCGGTGGACATTTCACTCCTTTTCATTATATTTCAACTTCTTTATAGTCAAATGTATCATGACTTATGGTCAATGCACCATGAAAGATATTGTGTGAACATTTCTAACACACTGAACTATGCACCATAAAAAAGCATGCTCTTTCAATGGGTGTGCAATTTAGTTTTCAAAGTGCAATGTATGCCATTTCTACATTTTCCAAGAAAGCTGACAGGACATTTTCATTGTTTGTTTCAAGATGTTTCACTCTTTAAAAAAAAGGATATAGAGGAATTTCCCATAAGTGGTAGTGCCCTAAAACTGAGTTAGACCATCATGAATAGTGAAGTACTGAATGCATCCACCATGGCAGGCAACAATTTGTAGCTGATATTATGTTTCAGGTATGTATGAAGACCAACTGATAAAAATTCAAAAATATTTTTGTTTCTGATATACAATATTCTTCATCTCAAACTCAGCATATGCTGTGTCACAAAATATATTTAAATGTTACATTGACTAAAAAAACATTACAAGATATTAATTTCTGATTTGTCTATTATACATCAACAGCTGTGCATGACATACAGCTACCTTTAGAGTATGTAAACAAATATTAAATGACATTTTAACGTTCCCATTTATGACACGTGGCTAAGACAAGCAGACTGCTAGTGCTACGTTAAAAGTTCTGTGCACCAGATATTTAACGCAGCCATCTTTTGTACAATCCTTAATTCAATTTACATGATGGAGACAATACAAAACTTAACACTTCTAGGGGATCAAAAAACAGATGAGTAAACTATTTCATGCCACTCATTTTGATTGACAATTTTGCATCCACAGGCAACGTGAAGGAAAATTCACATTCAAAAGCCATATCACACACAGAGAGCAGTCACAATGGAGAATAGTAAATCTCACACACTGCAATTATAAACAACCACATTTTAAAAAGTTAACCGGGTTCGTCTGCACAGTGTAATTACATACATATTTTTAACAACAATTTTTGTCTTATTAAATGACAAATATGAGAATAAATGTACCAAACAATAGCCAGACATTGCTACAAGTTGTGGACTCACACATGCATCCAGGCTGCGACACAAACAAAGTGGAAGAACAGACAGTGATATCAAAAAGTTAAAAGGCAAAGAACAGCTTTCTTT
The DNA here is from genome assembly GCA_024509875.1 of Oreohelix idahoensis. NCBI lineage: Eukaryota > Metazoa > Mollusca > Gastropoda > Stylommatophora > Oreohelicidae > Oreohelix > Oreohelix idahoensis. The sequence continues at coordinate 419,823 of JAMPIV010014142.1, forward strand.
GTGTTGGGGTAATATGTAAAATTCACAATCATTTAAGTCCAACATAAACATAAGAATATGTCAAATGTCAAGGCTGTCCTTTGGTATGGCAACCAAGAAATTACAGACTCTTAAATTGGTGCTTACACAGAATGGAAACAAGAAATATGACAAAATCACCAATGTAGCAGAAGAGGTGAGATTTTACATTGAGGAAATCAGCTGATAGCATTACATGACGGTCTTGTTCTGGAAACCCCAGGTAAGAGAATTACAGTGAGATGGAAAAGCATGTGGAGAAACATATCCGAGTTCCACTAATCATCTTTCAGGGACATGTCAACGATAACTTTACAAATAAGTCTGGAGTGAACAAGCAATTCTGCAAATTTTTAAGATAGTTTGTACGTCTGGCTCCTTTAAAGCCAAATAAGAAGAACTCTGAGTACAGGGCATGTATCCATTCATAGAAGAGTCACTGAATTTTAAAATAATAATGTAAACAATGCTTTTCATCTAGCTGTCTTTTAAAAAATAGTGTCCTCTGCAAAGATCCCACTGATTGCACTACGTAGTAACAAATGACAAAATGTACCATGTTTAAAATTACGTTTAAAAATAACGTGAACAGAAAATAGGTGACTTTCTTGAAATATATATAAGGGAAACAAATTCACTATTTCTCACGCCTGTATATCTTATTGGCAAAGTCTAGAAAGACTTCCTTTGGTATAGCACAATCAACAGAGTTGATTAAATTAGTCATATCTTGGTAGCTGGTTTCTTCATACTGTTTGTACACTTCTTCAAGATTCAGGTCATTGTAGATGACTTTCACTTTTTGTACAGCTTCTTTGTCCCATCTCCCATAACTCAGCTGAGGAGAAAAACATTCACAAAATATCAGTAACTAAACTTAAGAAGCATCTTCCTCTTCTTCAAGTAACACACCTGTTGATGAAGGCAATCATATCTCTCAGCTTCTTGTCTCCAGTACTAATTACACTGACAAACAACATTTTTCTTTCTTATATAAGAATAAGTGTTCTTAGGTCAGTTTCTTGCGCTGATTTCAAATTTGAAATCCGTTTATCTCTATCACGTCAGGTTCTTAAGATATTTGTGAATAAATATATTTTTGGGAAACTTATTTGCTCCGTTTCATTTTTACTATATAACTTTTTTTAAATTAATAAAATGCAAAATAATTCTACTTTTTATACTGCTAAAAGATGCATGACATATGTTACGTTATATTTCAAATAGTTACTGTATTTTGAAATAATTCTGAGTGAAATATGGCTTCTAGAAGTTGTAGAAATTCGGCTGATCTGTTCTGTTACGTGTGCGGATATTTTACCGATCGTGTTCACCAGAAAAACTTTACAACATTGCTAAAGAAAGCATATGAACTTTATTTCGATTCGAAAGTTGATGATGCAAATAAATCTTGGATGCCAAATGCAGTTTGTTCGACTTGTGCAAATACATTGGCAGGTTGGTTACGAAAATCGCCGAAGCATAAGTTGATGCCTTTTGGAGTGCCAGTAATATGTCGTGAACCGATAAATCACGCTACTGATTGTTACTTCTGCTTGACAAATATCTATGGTTTCACTTTTAAAACTAGAAAGTCTGTGGTTTATCCAAATATTGAATCGGTTTTGAAACCAGTGCCTCATGATCCAATCACGTGTCCGATCCCAGTTCCACCAGAACAATATCCATTGGATGTGAATGAACATCAGAAAGTGATAGTTTACCTGCTTTAGAAACTAATTCTGACTCGGATTATATACCGGTGAATGATGGTGTTCACTTAATTAACCATTCAGAACTTTCAGATCTAATACGTGATCTCGCTCTCACCAAAGGACAAGCGGAATTACTCGGTTCGCGACTCAAAGAATGGAATCTTTTAGCGCCCAATACTCCGATATCTAAATTTCGTCATAGACACAGAGAACTTGTTCAATACTTTGAGATGGATGATGACATTTGCTATTGCAAAGATGTAAAAGGTCTAATGGTGCACCTCGGTCATGAGCACATAGTCAACGAATGGCGACTTTTCATCGACTCTTCCAAGACTAGTCTAAAAGCCGTGTTATTGCATAATGGAAATTTATTTTCATCAATTCCAGTCGCCTACTCTGTTCATATGAAAGAAACTTATGACAATGTGGCTATACTTTTGGCAAAAATAAAGTACAATGACTACCAATGGCGGATTTGTGGAGACCTAAAGGTCACTGCAATTCTCACGGGCATGCAGACTGGGTATACTAAATTTTGTTGCTTCCTATGTGAATGGGACAGCCGCAACAGACAGGAACATTATGCAAGAAAGGTGTGGCCTATCAGGGATCGTATGCAGCTCGGGCATAAAAATATAATACTCGAGCCATTAGTTAACAAAGACAGCATCATTTTACGACCGTTACTGTTACAAGGGTGGTGGTTTGCTCTGAACAATGTTCCATGTGATATGAATAAAACAATTATAAATTTCTGGCCATTGTTTTTTCATTGATATGTTAGTTTTTTTCATTCAGAGATAGTGCATCGTGCCTTCGATGGAAGATTAAGCGAATGCGGGGGTGGAAGATTCCGAACAATAATTGAACCTTGGAATACGATTGATTTGATAAGTCATTTCATTGAGTCCGTACATTTAATTCACAGTTGTACACACAGGATGATCATTTCAATAGTAGTTGAGCATAAGTCCATATAAGTCATGCATAAATTAATCAATAACGTAGACTGCTGGTTATGTGTCAATGTCCGTTTAAGGATACAATGCAGTATTGTCGTCAGAACATCACAGCTATATGCACGAGCAGCTAGACATGGCTACCTGCCGACAGTGAGACTGCGAGTCTGAATATATTCATACGAATTTGACGATTATTCTTCTCCTTCTGAGAATTCTAGTTAAATACTAACCTCCATAAATTTCCCTCTCATATAGAGTTCTAGGACTGACCCTGGTCCATCAAAAAATGCATATATAAATGGCTATATCATGCCATTGAATTGGAAGGTTAGAAAAAACGCAGCTATTCAGCTTGGCGGTCAAGTAACAAAGGGTAGCGTTTCTTAGTTACCGACTGTGTCCTAAACAACGCTATACACGTCATGATCGATCGTGTATGGAGCGTTCAGTAATTGAAACATCTATCGCAATATATTAAATGCCTTAACCTTTTACAATTGCACGTCTGATAACCTTTAGCAGACGGCGTTAATATCATATACCGTAACAATTCCCTGTACACCCGGGAAAAAAAAAATCGATAGATTTTTTTTCAAGATCTATCTGACTTAACAATTTTTCAAAAAAAAATTTAACACAATTGTGACATATGGCCGACGATGTTCTGAGTAGAACCGTGTCGCGGTCATGTCAACCAACTATTTGTCATAGTCATCTAACATTAATCACATGATATATCAATTATACATATTATTATATCAACTAAATAAAATGTCCAATGTTAATAGTGAATGATAGAATTAAATGAAAGTAAGGTCTGTCGTATTAGTATGTCATATAGGAATTAATTTGACTAATTAAAATTAAATTAATGAATTAAACTAAGAGATAAATTATTAAGATTCTAATGTAACGCGATGTTATGAGAGAAGAAAAAACAAAATAAGTGAGAAGAAGTAGAAAGAAATTCGAATATAAGTTTAACTTAATTGTGTGTGTTAAGTGTTAGTGAATAATAACTATCTAATTTAACTAACTAAATAATGTATAGGTACATTAAAAAAAATATTAATCTAATACTTGTGTGAGATTTATTTTCTCTTTTCATAATTTCTTCTTTTTATATTTCGTTCTCTTTTTTTTTTTTCTTTCATTTCATTTTTTTCTCACATTTCATTTTATTGATAATAATTCAATTAAGAAGTTAAGTTAACTAATTAATTAGTATAGGATATGATGATCCATCCGTAGTCTTGATCCTGATGAATTCTTTTAGGCAAAAATGTTCAAACGTTTACGTTGGAAAGAAATGTCATTTATCCCAGCATCCAAGAATTAAGTGCACATAGGATAATAAGTTCGACTTGTCGTCAGATATTGTTCCATGATTGTTCAACGAATATTCATATATCGTGTATGGACGTTAGACGAAGTTTGAATGTCAAAATGTATACCCCGATTGTCTTTTAGTTCAATTCTGTGATGCATACAGTGTTTATAAAGTTTAAATTGAAGGCAAGGTTAGTTCCTTTATAGTTGATATGTTTTAGGAATGTTAATGTTGATTATTCGTCGTCAATAGGATTACGTGACAACGCATCAGCCACAATGTTTTCAGTGCCAGGAATATGTTCAATGGAGAATTCAAATGGCTGTAGGATGATTGAATATCTGGCGAGTTTTTGGCTTTTATGATTAGATCGACGCAAGGATGCTACAGCACGTTGGTCCGTCTGTATGGTGAAGGGAGCACCAAGCAGGAACTTTTCGAGTTTAGTTATTGCCCATATCACAGATAAAAGTTCCTTGTCGACTGTTGAATACTTTGTTTCTGCAGGCTTTAGCTTTCTTGAAATGTATAAGGTAGGATGTAGAATGCCATCATGGTTCTGGAGCAGGCATGCACCAATGCCGTAGTTACTAGCATCTGTTCGTAAGAAAAATCTTTTGGAAGCATCGGGAAGTCTTAAAATTGGTTCATGCGAGAACAAATTTATAATTTTGTTGAAAGTTTCATTGCATGTACCAGTCCATGTCACCTTCACCGGCATGTCTTTTTTTAACAATGAAGACAATACAGCCGTGATGGATGACAAGTTTGGTATGAATCTACTGTAATATTGAACAAGTCCTAACAAACTCCTGACCTGTTTCTTCGTCTGAGGAACTGCTATGTTTAGAATTTTGGAGACTGTACTAGGTAACGTTCGGATATATCCCGATCCAATGATATGTCCCAAAAAGGTTATCTCATTACACGCAATTTGCACCTTTGTAGGTTTAGCAGTTAGATGATAATTCCTTAGAGTGTCGAAAACATATCTAAGTCCCGAAACATGTTCCTCAAACGACGAACTAAACAAGCATATGTCGTCAATATATGTAATAACGTCTGGTCTACCTGATAAAATTTGTCGCATCAGGCGAATGAAGGTAGCTGGCGCATTAACAAGCCCAAAAGGCATCACATTCCACTGGTATAGACCTTGTGGAGTGGAAAATGCGGTGTAGTACTTAGCCTTTTCGGTCAGTGGTATCTGCCAATAACCTTTAGTTAAGTCTATTTTACTAAATATAGTTGCGTTGGATAGACGTGGCAGTAAGTCGTCGATAAGTGGATGTGGTTCGCTGTCAACTATAGTCTTAGCATTTAATTTTCTATAATCAACACATAGTCTGATGTTATTGTCCTTCTTCCGGACAATCACTAATGGAGAAGAGAATGGCGAATTACTAGTCTCAATGATTCCCAGAGACAACATCTGTTCAAGTTCCTTAGTAGTTTTAGCAAGGAAATGTAAAGGAACAGAATAGGGATGTACACGAATAGGTGTATCATCATTGAGAGTAATGTCATGACTGATAGCCGATGTGCGACCCGGGACGTCGGTCAATACATCTGGGTAAGATTGTAATAGATTAGCAATCTGTAGACGCTGTTGCGGTGTAACCGTTGAAGAGATGGTTACATCCCGCCAAGATTCAGTAGGTTGAACTACTGGTACCCGGTAACGGTAACTGTACCTCAGGAAAAGAAGATTCTTCTTCCTGGATGACAGATAAGTTAGAATAATAACAAGTAGATACTGTGTTGTCATCTAGTTCATGAAAAATTGACTGTAAGTGTTCAGGACGTGTATGAAATTGCTTGAGCATGTTAATATGAAATATCTTTTTGTGTCCCTTGATATCTAAGACGTAATCAACGTCGGAAATTTTATCAATGACTTTGTAAGGACCATTCCAAGATATCAATAATTTATTGTTATTGTGAGGAAGTAACACATAAGCCTCGTCGCCTGGGAATAATTGGCGTAATCGTCGAGACCTATTTTGTAGAGATCGAGCCTTAGCTTTTGCAGCCTCAGAAGAAGCTGTTGCCAACTGGCAAGACTCAATAATGTTCTTCCGAAGATTAATCACGTACTCGTAAGATGACTGAGTGTCCTGAGTCATCTCCGCGTCAATTAATAAGTCTTTTATTAGTCCCATAGGACCTCTTGGGGGAGCACCAAAAACTAATTCAAAGGGAGAGAAGCCAGTTTGTTCATGCGGTACCTCCCGATAAGCAAATAGAACAGCTGGGAGTGCTCTGTCCCAGTCATGAGGGTGCTTAGCAGTAACCTTATGTAGTAGTTGTTTAAGTGTACGGTTAAGTCTTTCAACCGCACCATTACTCATCGGATGATAAATACTACTTAAATTCCTATCAATGTTCCAAGTTTTCATGACTTCCTTCATGGTGTCAGATATAAACTGTGACCCATGGTCTGATAAAAGTTTTCTAGGAAACCCTATTCTAGAAAAGATGAGATGTAGTGCATCAGCTACATCTGTGGTAGTGGTGGTCTTTAATGGGATGGCTTCTGGCCATCGTGTGCACAAATCAATGCACGTAAGGACGAATCTATGTCCTCTGGCCGATGGTAGCAATGGACCAATAATATCTATTGCCATCTTGTCAAACGGTCTTACTGAGATATCGCAAGCCTGAATAGGCGCCGTGTGAAAAGCTCCACGTGCTTTCACTTCTTGGCATGTAGTACAGGAACGTACATACTGCGAAATATCTCTTGACACTCCTGGCCAAAAGAATGAAGCCAGTACTCGAGATCGTGTTCGAGTATATCCCATATGTCCAGCACAATGTGAGTCATGTGCATGTTGAAGAATGTACCGTCTAAAAGTATATGGGACCATAACTTGTTGTTTCATTTGTGATTTGTCATTAAAACATCTAATCAATATGTCATTTTTAATAACAAAACAATGTTTGTTATTATTACCTGAGGATAGATTGTCAACTTTATCAACCAGCTTAAAAAATTTTTTTTTAAAGATTTATCCTCTTTTTGTTTGGTTGCAAATGTTTCCCTGTCAATAGGTGAATTGACTACAAATTCCTCTTGGTTGTCTGCATCCATTTTATTATCATCAACTTTCTCCATGAGTTGAGTCTGCGCTCTAGTCGTCACGGCGTTTCCAGTGCATAGGTTATGTTTCTCCCATTCTATAATCTCATCTGGAGTACAATCTTTACTGCCGTGTATACGACCAACCATCAGATCAGCTATAGGCTTTTTTAGCATACATACTTTTACGTTCCCTGTGAAAAAAGGTGTGTTAACATGAATAATAGCTGTGGGGTAAAACTCAATAGTTCCCCCAAAAGTCATGCAACGGACATATTCCCCCGTTGCACAGCTAGGATGTACCAGCGACTGTCGTACACCAATCGTTGTGGATCCTGAATCCCTCAGCACTGAGACGACGGATCCATTAACTAATCCCCTGTTAAAAATTAGTAGGCCTGTTCCATCGTTGACTGCAAGACCTACCTCTGGTGTAATATGTCCGCAGTTAAGCACTGTTTCTTTCGCCTTCTGAAAAATAAGATTGCATTGTTGGCAACTATTTGCCACATTATAATTAATAGCAAAACATGCAGCAGAAGACTGTGTTGTATTATTGTCAAGTGGGACCTGAGCTATAGGGGTAGTATTATTTGTAACTGCCGCCCCTGTATTATGGTTGTAATGAGATGATCCCCGAGAATGAGATCGATTCCGAGTATAATTGTTAGAATTATCTCGTCGTCCTCTATAGTAACTATTATCTCGATGTCTCGAGCCATGATTATTACCATTCCAGTTATTATTATTATTGGGAGTATGTGATCGATTATAATGAGTGTTATGTTGACCATTGTGGTAGTTTGTTTGAGGTGAATAATTTCTATCTCGTGATCTACCTCTGTTGAACTCATTTTTATTGTTGAAATCATTATTATATCCCTTCTGAAAGTGAACATTGTGATTTCTTTGGAACCTGCTTCTGTCTACACTGTGATGTCTTTGTTTGTTATTATGATTGTAGGCCATATTAGACGCCACAGGTAGAGGTTCTCTTAATGAGGAGTTAGAAATGGTTGCATTCGGATGTGCCGAACAGTAGTTTAAAGAAATTTTTTCTAACTCGTCCATAGTACCTGGTTTACGCTCCTGCAAATATGCAAAAAATGGCTGGCTAACCGAAGATAATACCTTATCCCGTAGTAGTAAATCAACTAATTTGTCGTATGATTTGTTGACTTCTGCCAGTTCAACCCATCTATTAAATATATTGCGTATGTTCGCAATGAATCCTGCAAAATCTTTTGGAGATTCAGGTAAAATTCCCTTAAATTTCAACCTACAGTGTTCCTCGTCCAGGTGAAACCTTCGTAAAAGCAAGGACTTAATAGCACCGTAGTTATTTGCTATTGATGGGTCAGCATTTTGAGAAGCCGTCAATGGTTCTCCAACCAAGAATTCATTTAACTTGAGTACCCATGACTCTTCAGGCAAATGGTTTGTTTTGCAAGTCTGTTCAAAACGTGACAGGAACGATGAAAGGTCGTCCACGTTCAAGTTGAGAGTGGGTAATTTAAAGTTGTAGAAATGTTTAGTTTGGCTGGATGATGATCCATTTTGTGCGTTATTATTCTGGTTTGCATCAGCACTTTGTGCTTGTAATCTTGCTGTCTCCAATTTAATACGCGCCAATTCCATTTCTTGTTGTAAAATAATTTCCTCTCGTTTCAATTTATTCTCTTCTTCCTGTCTGGCGATTGCTCTTTGCTCTTCTCTTTCACGTTGAGCAATCTCTCTCAATCTATTTTCCTTGTCAATTTGCTTCATCTCACGTTCTGCTTCCTCTTTCTTTAATGCAGCCTTTTGTTCCTCTTCCTCTTTCTTTAATGCAGCTTTTTTCTCTGCTTCTTTTCTTTCATGTTTTTCCAGTTCTGCCTCAGCAAACTGACGAAGTTCTTGAGATTTATAACCATATTCCCGACCAATTTTAACGAAATGGTCTATAGTAAGCATTTTGACTTTTATCTGTAAGTAATTATTGCTAATTACTGATTAAAATAGTCAATAGTAGCTTCAGAGTAATTATTATACTTACTCAACTTAGAAATATTCAATATAAATAATCACAATAGTACTGAACTCTAATGTCTAAGTTCAACTAATAGACAATATTTTGTAATAATATTGTATCTAAATAATACTATATCATAAATAGTTATGATATCTGTTAACTATTATGTAATTACTTCACACAATTAATCTCTATATCCAATAATGTTGGGTATGATTCCTAGTAATTATATTGTTCAATGTACTAAGTCACTCTCTTAGTACCAGAAAAGTATATTAAATAATATACAATGGGTCTATTACCTCAAAGGTAGCTATAAGATTATTTTATTTTGTCAATATATATATTATATTATTATGCCCTAGGCATCTATTATAAATTGTAGTGCTACTTTCTTGGACTATCACTGCATAATTATGCAATGTCCCATATTAACCTTAAATATCAGAAAAAATTAATTAAATTAAATTACAAGTATATTATTGCATATAATATCATATTATTAATGTAGTAGTATTAATATATATTATGAGGACAAACAAAACAATGATGCAACTAAAGGGTACAAACAATGTTAAGACGCAAACAAGACATTTTCACAATTAAAAATGAATTTATGAACTAAATAAAACAAGCGGAAATGTCACAAGCCAAATGAAGGGTCAAGGTCTGACCCGAGGTCAACTTAATATTCAAAGTACACAAAAAAAAAATGACTGCAAAAAATGATGACATCACAGGACTCATAACGGACGAAAATTTAACAATCATCAAATAAATGATAGTAAGAGGAGACTGGACGAAATAGTTAACAAACATGATACAAAACTAAAAAAAATTGTTAACTGAGTACGAATAAAATACGCCAGTTATCTACAGAACGGTACAGCTAACACAAATCGTCAAACGGTAGCAGATTTGGACAGACAGTCCAATGGCAAACCTCAATGGGGCTTCCAAAGGTGCAATCGTTTAACTGCCTTAAGAAACGACCGAAATCAATTCAGGCATCGTGAGAGCCACAGAATCTAATTTCGGTTCATCCTCCCTACCTCCCACGAATTAACAACACATTAAGACAACAAAAAGTACATTAAACATAGGTAAAAACATGCCGATGTAGGCAGAGGGCATGGACTTAGTAGCACTGTTTGCAATAACAACAGTTAAACACCTAGACTTATCTTTTCCGTTGCTTAGATCAGTGCTAGAAGTCGTCAACAGCTAGGCCTGTGCCTTTGACTGTCTGCTCCTGATGGGCAGGCAACGGTAGTCCATCTTATGCATCTTGATCAATTTGAAACGAACTAGAGAGGCGTTGAAAAGATGTCTTCTTCACTGCGACAATGCAACAGTGACGTCATGTTGCTATTCATGATCACGTGCGTCACGTCAGCTTCGTAATGGTCATGTGATCGAAACTTGATCGTAAATATTTCATTCGAAAGTCATGAAAAAATTTTTGGTTTTTGGTTGTTTTTCGTCCCCATACACCGGGCACCACTGTTACAGGGTGGTGGTTTGCTCTGAACAATGTTCCATGTGATATGAATAAAACAATTATAAATTTCTGGCCATTGTTTTTTCATTGATATGTTAGTTTTTTCATTCAGAGATAGTGCATCGTGCCTTCGATGGAAGATTAAGCGAATGCGGGGGTGGAAGATTCCGAACAATAATTGAACCTTGGAATACGATTGATTTGATAAGTCATTTCATTGAGTCCGTACATTTAATTCACAGTTGTACACACAGGATGATCATTTCAATAGTAGTTGAGCATAAGTCCATATAAGTCATGCATAAATTAATCAATAACGTAGACTGCTGGTTATGTGTCAATGTCCGTTTACGGATACAATGCAGTATTGTCGTCAGGACATCACAGCTATATGCACGAGCAGCTAGACATGGCTACCTGCCGACAGTGAGACTGCGAGTCTGAATATATTCATACGAATTTGACGATTATTCTTCTCCTTCTGAGAATTCTAGTTAAATACTAACCTCCATAAATTTCCCTCTCATATAGAGTTCTAGGACTGACCCTGGTCCATCAAAAAATGCATATATAAATGGCTATATCATGCCATTGAATTGGAAGGTTAGAAAAACGCAGCTATTCAGCTTGGCGGTCAAGTAACAAAGGGTAGCGTTTCTTAGTTACCGACTGTGTCCTAAACAACGCTATACACGTCATGATCGATCGTGTATGGAGCGTTCGGTAATTGAAACATCTATCGCAATATATTAAATGCCATAACCTTTTACAATTGCACGTCTGATAACCTTTAGCAGACGGCGTTAATATCATATACCGTAACAGTTACATATAAAGTTGGGGCTCATGAAGAATTTCGTAAAAGCGTTAGATAAAACGAGCAAAGCTTTCACTTATCTTCGAGAAAAGTTTCCGCAAATTAGCGATGCAAAGATAAAGGAAGGTATCTTTGTAGGACCTCAGATTAGGAAAGTTATTGCAGACAAACAATTCGAGAACTTGTTACATGGTAGTGAACTTCGCGCATGGATGGCATTCAAATCGATCGTCGATAGCTTTCTGGGAAATCACAAATCTGTCGACTATGTGCATATTGTTAAGCAGTGCATAGATGCATACAGAATTATGGGCTGTAACATGTCCCTCAAAATCCATTTGCTCGATTCGCATCTTGACTTTTTCCCTGACAACCTTGGCGAAGTCAGCGATGAACATGGAGAACGATTCCATCAAGATATCGCCGTAATGGAGTCACGTTATCAAGGACGGTGGAGTGTGACCATGCTTGCCGATTATTGTTGGATGCTTCATCGCGATGTACCACATGCCATTCACCGACGAAAGTCGACTGCAAATAAATTCAAGCCTACATAACTGTTATACTTCTTGTACAAATGATGTTGTAATACTGTATGCGTTGTTAAAAAACTTCAATTGCGTATTTCTAGAGATCCCGACCTGATAGAGAAAAACGGTTTGCAGATTTAAAAACAGCGCATTAAAATTGACCAGAAAAACATAGAAGTGTTAGAGAAAGAAAAAAAAAATTTTTTTTTGTTAGCCAGTGTTATAAATTCTGCTGTCAATTACTTCTTCCCATGCCATGATGTCAAACTGTCCAATATCTTCTGTGTTATCCTCTTTACCTTTTTTCCTTCAGTCACAATTATCTTCCAGCTTTCTTATTCTCAAAACATGCTCAAACACAGTGGATTGCTTTCTTCTAATATGAGGAATAAGCTTCCTTTGCACTGGCACTCTCTCAGGACATCACCCTTACTATTTTTAGCTGCCCTTGGTATTTTTAACCTTCTAAAGAAGCATAATAAAGATAAAATAAAATATGAATAAGTTACTACTGATCTTAACTCCGTATTTTGCATGCTGCAAGTTAACATTTTCAAAACTTATCAAACTCCAAAGTCTGTAGGGATTTTGAAAAGTCAGATTTTGGATTTGTAGAAATCATTCCAATTAAGACAGATTTCATATTCAGATTCTGTCACATTCTTATCTACAAGTAAGTGATTCAATGCAAACAGTTATATTTATTCTACATACCTGCATTAAACAATTATTTCTCTCTATGTCATGGCACTTAAATACTTTATCATCCTCATTAATCAATTTTCTTTGCGTTCCTTACAGATAATGGTACCACTACTGCACCTGAACCTCTGGCAGGAAGCCAGCATCAAGCAGTCACAGGCTCTTGCAAGTGTGGTTTCTGTAGTGATTTGTTTTACATGATAAGGTTGCCAGCCCCATGTACAACTTTATATTAGTCGGCATGTTCGACGTGCTCAAGGGTGCAGTTAGATAGTAGCTTCCTCCAGTCATAACTGACTTGATATTGCGCCCTCAGCCCAACTGTTTTTTTCCCCCCTGGTGTTCCGTGTTCATTTCTCTTCTGCTTGTTGTAAGAGCTTCTTTTTTGCTCAATATGAGGAGGTGCTGTAGTGAGCACTGCCACTTGGTGCAACTGACAGCTTCGTCCTCCCATGTTGCTGGACTTAGTTCAGCGCCTTCATGTCTCTTTTGCACACATCTGCGGTTGGATGGCTGTTCTTTTGTCACCTGCAAGTTATCCGTTCAAAATATCTTTGGAGATGTGGCCATTTTCCATGCAGCAGACATGATCAAGTCAGCACAGTCTGCACTGTCTAAGCATTGTATAATTGCTTTGAAGGCCTGCGTGTGACAGTGCCTTGACATTTGTCTCTTTGTCCTTCCATGAAATACCAAGGATGTGGCATAGACACCGTAGATGGAAGGTACTGAGCCTGTTTTTTCTTGCTTGGAATGGACTGTCTATGTCTCACTGCCATATAGAAGCATGTTGGTGATGCAGGCATAATATACCGCAGCTTTGGTCTTCGTTGTGAGTTGGGGTTTCCCCAGATATGCGGGCAGTAGATGGTTGCAGCTTTGCCAATGCGGCTGTCAATTTCTGTGTCCAGAGAGAGTTGATGGTAGACACCATGTATGTGAAGAAGTGTACCACTGCTAATTCATAACTATCGATAGCAATAACTGGTACAACATCCACATCCTGACCCAGCATATTTGTTTTCTTTAGACTTATAGTAAGGCCAAGGGTCCTTGCACACTTGAGAGAAGCGATTCCTCAAGCTCTGGAGCTCCAGTTGACTGTAGCGTGATGGTAGCAGCACCATCGGCAAACAAGTCTCTTATTGTGACCCTTGTGACTTTTGTTTTTGCCTTCAACCTTGTCAAGAGTAAGGCTAAGATCACGAAGAGAGATGAAGCCAGTATGCAGCTTTGTTTGACACTACTGCGTATGTGATGTGTTTCCAGCATAATGGACTGTTCTCTTCATGTCTTCATGGAATGACTATCATTTCCAGCAATGTAGCTGGGCAGCCTATTTTCAGGATTTTGAAGAGTCCACCCCAGCTAACCACGTTAAATACTGTGCGGTAGTCCTACTCTTTTGAAGTATCTTCAGAGACCCAATGAACTACATGGGGCTCAAATACTTTATGGACCCAAAACATAAAATTTTTCATTATTCATGTACCTTTAACTCCTCTTTCTGCTCATCTGAGGCAATCTCCAATGCTTTAACAATCAGCCAACCACACTTGTTGTCTTCAATGTCAGTCCCAACCTTTCCTATGACTTCTGGGGCACCATAACAATCAAGGTAGTCATCCTGTGGAGCAACAAACATCCTGCAGCTTGCTACATAGAAAACATTATGATACCTGACATTTCCAAGAACCTGAGTTTTACTGAGCCTTAAATACGTAATGAAGGCTCAGTGTGTTGTCTAATAAATCTGCCACAACTAACTTATGGCAAAAACACTAGTTCAGCTACATCCAGGTCCTCAACGCTACATTCAAAATCCTTAGGGTGAGACATGTTTTGGAATTCTAAACATTTTGGTTTTCAGTGCAGTTTTACAGTAAATCTACCAAATTTTATGGTAACACCCTACGGGGTCTGTGGCACCACCCCGTTAGCAAACACATTAATATTTATAAAATTCCTACTTATAATAAACTGTAATCTTTATTATTGTAGATGTTGGAAATGTAAAAGTTTATTAATGGAAGCATTTTTAACACAAAATAATTTAAATTTTAAAGCGGTCACAAATGTTCAATTCTCTAAAATAAGCACTAAATAAATGCTTGAAAATGTCTTAAATTCACCATCATCATAATGTGGTGACACCGACAAAGTAAAGTGAGCAAAATACAACTATATAGTATTATCTGGGTCATTGTATTACAGTGACCCATCTATAACAGAATGTAAGTATCTTGTCTATACAGCTGATGCTTTACACCTACTTGGGTCATGTCATGCACAAGAGTGGTGCTCCAAACACACACAAAAAACACATTTTCGGTTTTCAGAGCTTTTCAAATTTTGGATAGGGGTTAAGGATCTGTACCACTGTATGCTAACTTCCGGTTTCAGGCCAATGTGACTTCTGTCAAATTATGATCTGTGGCTTGTAATGTTGTCTTGAAAGCATGAAAGAAATAAACCCTGGTCTGTTATGTGCAGACATCATATGATCTGGCTCAACACTAGGTCTATCGATTTTTAATTCAAATGCCAGGGTCGGTTGATATGTGCAGCAAAGGTGTGTCAAACAACAGATATTTATGAAGATGCAGATCTGTAAAAAACAGATGCTGAAAAATAATCATGAGGAACTAAGTAACAGGAGAGAAAAAAAATGAAGCTATCAGTGTGACAAGGAAATGTGTAAGCGGGAATAAAATGTGCTTTAAATGATAATCAACCTGCAGTGTAATTTGTCGTGCATGAAAATGTATTTTTCAAATTAAGTAGTGGAAGTGAAAACCAAGAGATGTGTGGATAAGAAAGACTATTTTCCTTTTTAATAAATCTGGAAAGGGAAGAAAGAAAGACTAAAGGGTGAACCGATGAAACTGTGTTGTTAATCGTCTATGTAAGCACAGATCCAGAGTACACCAGGATTAAAGGATTGAACAAAACAAATATTTGCAAGAAAAAACACACAGAGGGAAAAGAGAACTGGAGATGGAAATTAAAATGATGAGGGAGACATCTTCTTGGATCGTTAGCCCCTGACTGACACAAGCAGTCAGTGGTCATCACACCTAGTGGCGTCTTGTAAGGCAGCAACAAACTGTCCCCATTTTTCTCGGTCAGTGGCCATCCTTCGTGCCATGCCCCAACTCTGGTTCATGATTTGCATCTCAGCCTCCACTGTTCTCCACCAGGTTTTCTTTGGTCTGCCTCTCTTTCGACGTCCTTCTGGGGTCCATAGCATAGCAGTTCTGGTGATAGTGTCAGGGTCCCTTCTGAGGACATGGCCAACCCAGTTCTAGCATTTGCCTGCAATGATGGTGTGCAGGCCTTTTTGATGCATTGTGTAAGCAGTTCCTGGTTGGAGATGTATTCAGTAAAAAAAATTTGAAGAATTTTCCTTAGGCATGTTGTGTGCAATGAGGATAATTTGGACATTTCCTGTTCTGGAATACAGAATATACGCAACTCTCATATAATCTTAATTTGTTGTTTGTGCTGTACTGAGAAGATTTCAAAATGGTTTTTAGATTTGCAAAGGTTGTTCTGGCTTTATTCATTGTTACTGATGTCTTTGCTTGCTCTGCCGTCTGGAGTTACTATGCTTCCTAGATATGTAAATGTATCTGTTTGTTCCAGCTTTTGGTTCCTTATTTTTATGAGCTCAGAATTTATTACATTGAGTGTCATGACCTCTGTGTTCTTCAGGTTGATGTTCAGTCCCACTTGTTGGCTATATTTATTCAGTCTGTCTCACTGAGACATGGAACGACCATAAGTTTGTTAAAAAGCATATGCTCCATGGGGAGCTGTGGGGTGATGATATTTGCAGAAAGGTCAACTACAATCCTGGTATTTGATGTAGACTAACCCTGGCTGCACATATATAGTCTCATTTTTTTTCCTGCTTTTTAAAAAAAACTGGTGTTGTATAATTAAGTAGTTTTAAATCAACATTCTGATTTTCAACATCCTGTTGGAACATCTGAATAATCTGTCATGCGATTCACATTCCCTAATTTTTGAATACTCAACAAAAGACTCTTTTCATAGGAATATGCTATATGTTACCTCAAGTCTTCAATATATATATGAATATATATATATAAAATTTGTAAGTGCACGTTTGGCTATTTCAACAACAAAAAAACTGAAGCAGATAATGATCACATCACTTACTTGCACTTGGAAAAAATGGCCCATCTGTAACAATATTGTTTGTGCTTTAGTATGAGACTCCTCATCTGAGATCCCTGCCTGAAATTAACAAATACATAAAAATACACGTGAGATTCCTCATCCGATATTGCTGCCTGCAAATAAATTATATACCAAAAATATGTGTGGGACGCCTCTGTACATATAAATAAGTGTATGACTCATGTCACCCAAGATTCTTGCCTGTGATTACATAATACACAAAAATAAGTGTGGAATTCCTTGTCATAGATTCCCACCTTATAACTAATGTGCAATAATAAACAAAATATTGGGTACGAGATTCATCACCTGAGGATGGCTTCTTTAACAATTAATGCTAACAAGAATTTTAAAATTTAATTCTTTAATACAAATAAAAATTATTAGCAGCGATGAAATACTCCATTTTCTGCATCAAAAATGAAATGAGCAGAAGTTTACCTTATTCCAGTTTCTACTTCGTAGTGCATTCTTGAAGCTAAACCAAAGTTTCAAAATCTGATTTGGGGCCCATATGATGATTCACTCATCACTCCAATGGTGAAAATGTAATTGTGTGTAACGACTAGGGTTCATATGTCTATCCTATCGGATAACTTAAATTTTATTTTGCGATTTCCTCTGTGCCCCCCCCCTTTCCCCCATATTCCACACTTGAGAACAGTTTTGTAATCTAACAAAGGGAGCATTCTTTGCCAAATCTAACTCCTCCATGTAGTTACTGCTTCCGCTATTCGATCTTGGTGTCCACCTTTCCACTGCTAGTGTTACTGATTGTGTCCCATAATTTCTGGTATAGAATTATCAAGTGGCAATGGTCTAGCACAGCGGCAGGCAACCCAGGGGCTGTGGGGATCTACTCTGAAAACAATCAGCTTTCTAAAGGTCTACCCTGATACAATTATGTCTGTTTTCAGTATTTGGAATAAGCACAGCCTGCTTCCTGCATTAACAGAGCAGTGGAAAATTCAAACTAAATGATATCTTACTGAATACTAACTTCACTTCAAAAAAATGATCACTTTAATATTTCATGTAGTTCACGAACAATGTGAATTTCTGGAAGAGCTCTTGAGTTTTCAATGGGAGAATGCAGAAAAAGTAGTGTTAATCCGGGGGATACCATGCTTTTAAATGCCGGTGAGAAGGAATTAGCCCGAAATGTGTGTAGCTTTAAAATTCTTTCCTTTTTCCCCCTATATCAACTACCAAATCATCCTCTGTGATCTACAGGTAGACTGGGATCTATCTTTTGCTGACACCTTGTCCAGAGTGTCAACTTTTGTATAACAGCCATGTCTGTACCCTATGTTGAGACACTGACCTGATCTCCTCAGGATTATAGGCCTGACTTTAACAACTAATACTTCTACACTTAAACAATGTTATACATAATGTAACCAATCCAGCTTTCAATTATGGGACATTTTCTGCTTTATCTCCCTGTTTTTTTAAAATATAATATCAGTGTATGAGAAGTTTTCATTTCCTCAAGACATCTCAAGTGGCGAAGCTTTATTTTTCAGCTTCAATGGGGAAACACTGTAAAGTCAACTAGTACAGATAAAAAAAATTAAAAACAGTCACTTTACATTTTCACATAATCAGTCTAACAAACGTGCTGAATGTTTCAGAATATACTTCTTCTTAGTCTTCTTAGATCCTTAGCCGCCGACCGTTAAAGCAGTCAGTGGCCATCACGCCTAGTGGCGTCTTGTAGGGCAACAACAAATTGATTCCACTTTGCTCAGTCGGCGGCCATCCTTCGTACAGTGCCCTAACTCTGGTTCATTCTTTGCATCTCAGCCTCCACAGTCCTCCTCCAGGTTGTTTTTGGTCAGCCTCTCTTTCGTTTTCCTTCAGGGGTCCAAAGCATAGCTGTTCTTGTGATGGCATTGGGGTCTCTTCTGAGGACATGGCCAACCCAGCTCCAGCGTCTGCCAGCTATGATGGTGTGCATGTCCTCTTACTTGCTCCGAGTAAGCAGATCTTGGTTGGTGATGGTATTCGGCCAAAAGATCTGGTGAATTTTTCTTAGGCATGTTGTGTGAAAAGAGGACAATTTCGACATTTCCTTCTCTGTAACTCTCCAGCATTCCGCACCATAGAGAAGCACAGAAAGCACACAGCTCTGATATAATCTTAATGTTGTGCTTGTGCTGTATTGAGAGGACTTCCAGATGTTGTGTAGGCTAAAAAAGGCTGTTCTTGCCTTATTCATTCTGATGTTGATGTCTTTGCCTGCCCCACCGTCTGGTGTTACTATGCTTCCTAGGTATGTGAAGGTATCTGTCTGTACCAGTTGCTGATTCCTTACTGATATGGGCTCAGGGTTGCTCACATTGAGCGTCATGACCTCAGACTTCTTTAAATTGATGTTCAAGCCCACCTGCTGGCTAAACTTATTAAGTCTATCCATTTTTTCCTGGATGTGTTGATGTGAATGTGCTAGTAGTGCAATGTCATCTGCATATTCCAGATCTTCCAATGTAGAAAATGTAGTCCATCTTATTCCTCTTGGACTGCCCTCTGTTGTCTGGCGCATCACCCAATCTATGACTGTTAAAAATAGAGTGGTTGATAAGGGCATCCCTGTCATACTCCTGTCTTCACCTCAAAGGTTAGGTTGCTCTGCCCAACACTACACGTAAAGTTGGCATAGAGGCTTTTTATGATTGACACTATGCAGCTTGGAATTCCATAAGCCCTCAGTATTTTCCATAAACTGTCCCTATGTATGCTGTCAAAAGCCTTTTCAAAATCAACGAAATTAATGTACAGCTGTCTTTGCCATTCTGAGCACTCAGAATATACAGAATAAGAGAAATGAAAGGCAATATCCTTTACTAATCACAAGTTTTTGTTTTGTTTTTTGTTGCTATTAAGTAGAAGTGATCCTTTATGGAGCACATGTATTAATACACTACATTAGTTCAATGATAGAAACTAAATTAATTATTGTACACATTAGTTCAATGATAGAAACTAAATTAATTACTGTACACATTAGTTCAATGATAGAAACTAAATTAATTACTGTACACATTAGTTCAATGATAGAAACTAAATTAATTACTGTACACATTAGTTCAATGATAGAAACTAAATTAATTACTGTACACATCAGTTCAATGATAGAAACTAAATTAATTACTGTACGCATTAGTTCAATGATAGAAACTAAATTAATTACTGTACACATCAGTTCAATGATAGAAACTAAATTAATTACTGTACACATTAGTTCAATGATAGAAACTAAATTAATTACTGTACACATTAGTTCAATGATAGAAACTAAATTAATTACTGTACACATTAGTTCAATGATAGAAACTAAATTAATTACTGTACACATTAGTTCAATGATAGAAACTAAATTAATTACTGTACACATTAGTTCAATGATAGAAACTAAAAATTAATGTACATTAGTTCAATGATAGAAACTAAATTAATTACTGTACACATAAGTTCAATGATAGAAACTAAATTAATTACTGTACACATTAGTTCAATGATAGAAACTAAATTAATTACTGTACACATTAGTTCAATGATAGAAACTAAATTAATTACTGTACGCATTAGTTCAATGATAGAAACTAAATTAATTACTGTACGCATTAGTTCAATGATAGAAACTAAATTAATTACTGTACGCATTAGTTCAATGATTGAAACTAAATTAATTACTGTACACATCAGTTCAATGATAGAAACTAAATTAATTACTGTACGCATTAGTTCAATGATAGAAACTAAATTAATTACTGTACGCATCAGTTCAATGATAGAAACTAAATTAATTACTGTACACATTAGTTCAATGATAGAAACTAGGTCAATGATAGAAACTAAATTAATTACTGTACACATTAGTTTAATGATAGCAACTAAATTAAACTTACACATTCAATGATAGAAACTAAATTAATTACTGTACACATCAGTTCAATGATAGAAACTAAATTAATTATTGCACGCATTAGTTCAATGATAGAAACTAAATTAATTACTGTACACATCAGTTCAATGATAGAAACTAAATTAATTACTGTACACATTAGTTCAATGATAGAAACTAAATTAATTACTGTACACATTAGTTCAATGATAGAAACTAAATTAATTACTGTACACATTAGTTCAATGATAGAAACTAAATTAATTACTGTACACATTAGTTCAATGATAGAAACTAAATTAATTACTGTACACATTAGTTCAATGATAGAAACTAAATTAATTACTGTACACATTAGTTCAATGATAGAAACTAAATTAATTACTGTACACATTAGTTCAATGATAGAAACTAAATTAATTACTGTACACATTAGTTCAATGATAGAAACTAAATTAATTACTGTACACATCAGTTCAACTGTATGAAAAAATGAATGATGGTATATACACACATCACGCCTGTGTACATTATCATCCTTCAGCTCACCAAGGAGCACAGGCCATCAACAAATTTATGCCAAGTCTTCCAGTTCCGTGCCATCAGCTCAAGGTCTTTCCATGTCTTCCTTCATTTCTGTCTCCAGTTCTCTTCTCCAAGTGTTCTTTGGTCTCCCTCTACCTCTCTTACCCTGGGGATTCCACAGCAAGGACTGCCTGGTAATGCTGTCAACAGGTTTCCTCAATGTGTGTCCTATCTATCTCCAGCGTTTTCTTCTCATCTCTTGTTCCAGATTAGTGATCTTGTCATACCATTTCATACCTTCTATGCTACGCAAGTACCCATTTATGAAAGTCTAAAGCTTTTTGGTTGTCAGTGTACAGGACAAGTTGAAACTGCTAGAGACAATAACAGATCTCCTTAATAGAAAAAAAGTGGATGGCCAGACAAAATAAATGTATCTCACAAACTCGAGGAAAAAGTTAAACAAATGGCACATGGCCAAATCAGGTGAAGACTACGTTCCACTTACAGGAAGGAGGACTGTGTAAAACGAACATCACATTAGACAATGAATGTTCACAATCCACTCACCATATGCATAGCTATAGCCACAGGGAGGTAAAAAGAGTAGAAAGCTGTCTTCCATTTGACAATCGCATTATATCTCTCCATGGTGAACTGGCTAAAATCAACTTTGGCCTCAGGCGGAGCAGTTGTTAAATCCAGACACTGGCCGGTTACTGTTTGTAAGGTTGTCTGTGCAAAACAGATAAAAATATTATGGGGCACATGGTAAGATAAAATAAATAAGCATAGATAAACCACACATTTGAAATTAAATGTTTCTATTGGCTCAATGATCACTAGTGAGTTTAATACAGTAAGTTCTTTGTTCATGCTGTCAACGTTACATAACCTGATATACAGCAATTAAATTTCTGGAAGTGAATTTCTTGTGGAAGTCAAAAACAAAATGTTCTGCTATAAAATAACCTGATGGCGTTACCCTTAAGAAAGTTGAGAGTAATTCTACTAAACTCATTAAAAAATAATAAGGTATGTGGATTTGTATCAGGTACACTGGGACATACTTGAGCTGATGGCACGTGACAGGAGGACTTTGCATGTGTTTGTTGAAGGCCTATGCTCCTTGGGGAGCTGAAGGGTCATGATTGATTGACACCGGGACATACACTGCTGTTTATATACATATATACGAGGGGTGTTCAGAAAATAATGCACCACATCGTTTTTCTCAGGAGCTGTTTATTAAAAAAGCATGAAATTTATACACAATATACATGGATATGTCATGTAAACATCGGTATTATTCAACATAATCCCCATTAACTTGTACGGCTTTATGCCAGCGCGAAACAAGTGCATGTATTCCTAGCCCGTACCAGATTTTATTCTTGATCATGTAGCCTTTTCTTCGCTGAATGAATCACTCCTTCATCATCTTCAAACCTTGTCCCAAAGAGTGCATCTTTAAGTGAACCAAATAGATGAAAATCAGAGGATGCCAAATCGGGACTATAGGGTGGATGGGGTAGTACAGTCCAACCCAATTTGGTGATTGCTTCCCGTGTTGCCAGACTTGTGTGAGGTTGCGCATTGTCGTGAAGGAGAAGCAGGTCTGCTGGATTCTTGTGCGGCCGAACTCTGCGAAAACTTGATTTGAGTTTTTTCAATGTCTTAATGTAAGCTTGCGAATTGATTGTCTCTCCTCTTGGCATAACGTCCACAAGAATCACACCTTCAATGTCCCAAAAGACAGTGATCATGACCTTTCCAGCTGAAGGAATTGTCTTGAGTTTCTTTCTTCGTGGTGATTGCGGATGATGCCACTCCACTGACTGTCTTTTTGTCTCAGGTTCAAAATGATGTGCCCAGGTTTCGTCACCTGTAACGATCTTAGCCAAAAAGTTCTCTCCATCAGCATTGAAACGCTCCAACAATTCAGAAGAAATTGCTTTCCTTTGCAATCGGTGGTCATTTGTGAGACGTCGAGGAACCCATCTTGCGCAAACTTTAGAAAATCCGAGAGTTTTTATAACTGCATTTGCACTACCAATGCTGACTGACAGCTGTAAGGCCAGTTGTTGAGTAGTGATTCGCCTATCAGTAAGAATAATGCCCTCAGCGCATTTCAACATTTCTGCGTTGGTGGCTGTGGCAGGACATCCACAGCGCGGCCGATCAAGCAGCTCCGTATCTCCACTTCCTGATTCTTTGAACCCAGCAACTGACTGTACTCCTGTCGACTGCAAAACTTCCATACACATCACATAGACGCTTGTGAATGTTCACAACATTTTCCTTCTCTGCAACAAGAAATTCTATCACAATTCCCTGCTTGTAACGCAAGTTGCTAACACGCTCCATTTCAACGGTTTAGGGCAGCCGTATTATTTGGCCAGTTGCGGTGCAATTTAGTGCACACAATTGGCACATGCCATATTTGAAGTGTGCAAAATTTCATGCTTCTATCTTCATTAGCAGCTGAGAAAAACGATGTGGTGCATTACTTTCTGAACACCCCTCATATATATCTTACTGACTCTCGGGAAATTTAAAGTTGGAAAAAAGCAGAAACACTTATGTCTTCTGATAAAGGAGAATAAAGCTCACCTGTAAAAATAGTTCCATAACAGGCAGATAGTATGGTTTGTTTCTAGCATACTTCCTCAGCAGAGAATAGATGCTGCATTCTAGAAAGAAGGAATCATTTATTGCTGTAAGCCCAACCTTATCCTGAAACAAGAAACGTAAACAAATCCTCAAAATCTGTAATGGAAGCACAAAATAATGATGTTGTAATATTAATGTCTTCTTTTTGTTTCTTAAAACCATTCAAATTAGTTCTCTGATGAAAATTACAATCTCTAAATATTTCTTTGTTCTTGATCGGTTCTTCCAATTACCTCTTGGAAAATTCTGTCAAGTCTAATAAAACATCACCTGATCACCACTTTTGAATCAAGTATTACTAAGCCATTCATTAAATTGTCTCTTGACACAATAATCTGTTGTTTTATAAGGTGAATGACTGATGTTTTACAAGTATTTGTGCTGTCTAGCCCACTGCTTATTTTAACCTCTTGACTGCCGGTGTTCACCACCAGATTTCTGAAATAGCTGCAAATTTGGTAATTTTATGAAAAATATATTTACACACAGTGTCTTTCTTTCCACATTGCCAACTGATTAAATTACATCAAGGCCTAGATCTATTTTTTAAAACTACCATGGCATTTTTGCAAAGTGGTCCTATCAGCAACACTATGGGTCATGTCACAAAAACAAGCTTGACCCAACTTTGAGCTGATCCTTCCATTCAGTGTCACTTTTTCAATCCAGTGTTAGAAGTCAAGGGGTTAATTAATTTTAAAAATGAATGCTTATATCTGTTGCTTACATGTTTATGCAATTTTTTTCTTGTCAATGCTCTCCCATGTATTCACTATATAAACCTATAGAATGTTTAATTTGCTAAGAGACTGACCTTCTTGTACCAGCATGGCTGGCCTCTGCGTGTCAGTGAGTTGTCCATTATATCATCAGCCACAAGGAAGAAAGCCTGAAGCTAAAATTGTTAGGGGGGAAACAAACAAATAGAATTTTTGTGTTTAATTAAATAAATTAACTCGACTAGTGATGTCAAACAGATAAGAACCTAATGCAAACGACAAGAATACAAACAGAAATAATAAATTTAACATCTTTAATGCAATATTTACAGAAAGAGTAAAAAAAACTACTCAAAAATTAAAAGTGGTAAACAATTTACGCTGGAAAAAATTAGTTACCAAATAAATTTATTTAAAAAAAAAAAAATAAAAATAAAAACTCAACAAAACAGAAAAATTGCATTAAAAAAATGAGGACAATCTTTTACCAGCTCTACACTCCATCCCAGCACACGTGCAATTTTCAAATCTGCCTCAGATGGATCTGGCACTAAATACTTGTACGATGTCACAACAGACACTCCTCTGTTTTTCTTGCCGTAAGGCACATTATAATGTAAAACCTGCACAGAAAGAAATAAGCAATCAACATTGTTCCCCTTCAACACCCCAAAAAGTAAAAGGCCTTCAACAAACCTATACCAAGTCTTCCTGTCCAAGCCATCAGCTCCAGGTCTTTCCATGTAGCACTCATCCTTTTCATTTCATCTCCAGTTCTCTTCTCATGTGTTTTTAAGTATACCTCTGCTTCTTTTACCCTGTGGATTCCAGATCAAGGACTGCCTTGTAATGCTATCAAATGGTGTCCTCAATGTGTGTACTATCCATTCCCAGTGACTTCTCATCTCCTGTTCCAATGGAACTTGTTTGGTTGATGAAATCAGAAAAATTCACCTATAAAATAATGTTTGTGGATCAATCACTAGTGACATACATATCACAGTAAAGGTTATCAAGGCATCTCTGTGATGGGACTTGGAGTATTAGAAGCTAGCAGTGTGGTGAAATGCTCTGTGTAGATAAGAAAGACAGAAATGAGTGCCTGTTATTTACCTATTTTCATTTATTATTTACTACTCACAGGCCTCAAGTTTCCCTTTTTATTTAATTCTATATTGCACATTGTGAATATTATCCCTTTATAAGCAGAAATTTTTTAGCGCCTGGAACAGACAGACACCTTCACATACCTAGGATGCATAGTAACACCAGATGGCGGAGCAAGCAAAGACATCAACAACAGAATGAACAAAGCAAGAACAGCATTTTTTAGTCTAAACAACATCTGGAAGTCCTCTCAGTACACCACGAACATCAAAATTAAGACTCTATGAGAGTTGTGTACTTTCTGTGCTTCTCTATGGTGCGGAATGCTGGAGAGTAACAGAGAAGGAAATGTCGAAATTGTCCTTTGTCCACACAACCTGCCTACAAAAAAAAAAAAAAAATTCTCAGAATCTTTTGGCCGAATACCATCATCAACCAAGAACTGCTTACTCAGAGCAATCAAGAGGACATACACACCATCATAACTGGCAGATGCTGGAATTTGGTTGGCCATGTCCTCAGAAGAGGACCCTGATGCCATCACAAGAACATCTATGCTATGGACCCCAGAAGGAAAACGAAAGAGAGGTAGACCGAAAACAACTTGGCGGAGGACTGTGGAGGCTGAGATGCAAAGAATGAACCAGAGTTAGGGCACTGTACGAAGGATGGCCACCGACCGAGCAAAGTGGAATCAATTTGTTGCTGCCCTACAAGACGTCACCAGGCGTAAATGGCCACTGACTGCTTTGACGGTCTGCGGCTAAGGATATAAGAAGAAGAATAAGCAGAAAAGTGATCAACAAAATAAGCCACATTTAACATAACATTATAACAAGTAAAACATAATATTTCATACACTATGACAAACAAATAAATGAACAAATATTCTTGTGTAGAATAAAAAGATTGAAATGGTATGACAAGATCACTGACGTGAAACTGGTGACAAGAACCAGTGGAACAAGAGATGAGAAGAAGATGTTGGAAATGGATAGGAACACATACTGAGGAAAACTGTCGATAGCATTACCAAAGAGTTCTTGTTCTGGAATCCTCAGGGTAAGAGAGGTGGAGGGAGACCACAGAACACAGGGAGAATAGAACTGGAGACAGACATGGAAAGAACGTGACCTGATGGCACGGGACATGAAGAATTGGTTGAAGGCCCAGGGGAACTAAAGAGTGATGATGATTAAAAAATGAATTCATTTCAGATAGAATGAAATATTGATATAACACAGTAACGTACTTTGTCAGCTCATAAGATCTAACTAAGCAGCTGACTTGTCAAGTGTACGGAAATACAAACTGTAAGCAATGTTAACTTGTAAACATGTTTACTAAGACCACACTCTTTTTAGCTGCAACTATTATTGTAAATAATTACCTCTTTGAACCATATAAAAGCATCAGCTATTTCTGGGTTCTTAATCTCATTCTTCGTCAGTTCATCAACAAGCTCTAGAAAGATGGCATCAAATTCCGCCAGTTCAGTAGATGCTTTCAGCTTCTTTGTGTCACTTCCATTTTGTGTCATGCTTGATTAAAAAAATCACAACAATTAGCAAAACATAATCAAGCTTCTAGAAA
>JAMPIV010014143.1:0-117981 GCA_024509875.1 Oreohelix idahoensis
ATGACTCCGTCAAAATGACAGCAACATTACTACCACCCCCCTGTAAAAAAAAAAAATGCAATTTTTTTTTTTTTTAATATGTTCATGAGCAAGATAGCACCAGTATCACTTCTGTGCTCATGCAAACAATGAACCTAATATCAGGTACAATAGAAGAGGGTACAAATCATCTCCCAACATAGGAGAAAATATTTCCTTTAAGCCAAACAAACTAAGGGATACCATTCAAGAAACCTAAGTTGCTGGCAATACCAATCATCATATCAAACATTACTAAATAATATAATCATAGCAATATACAAATGTCAATGCTATTTTAGCAACATATCACTGATGGATGGACAAAATGAAATTTGTTAAATTATCTAAACATCATCCAAATACATTTGTATTACAACATATTATGATATTAAGGACAGACCTAAGTCTGAAAGTATATCAGGAAAAACTAGGACACAAGATTTAACTGGAATCATGTGGGCATCTAGACAATATGTCCGCCATCACATTATCCGAACCACGGATAGCTCGCACCGTGAAATGGAAAGGCTGAAGAGCAATAGCATAACGAGTAGATCTCGAGCTCTTCAAATCCTTACTTTGCATAGCCGTAAGAGCTTTTTGGTCGGTTTCCATAAAGAAATGCGCGCCCAGAAGGAACCTTTGTAGCTTAAGAATGGACCAAACCATAGCCAACAATTCACGGTCCAAAACCGAGTAATTCCTTTCTGCCGCATTCAGCTTCCTAGAAATATACATTACAGGATGCAGAGTTCCTGAATATTCCTGCATTAGTGCCGCTCCAATGCCAGTGGAAGAGGCATCACTACGAAGGACAAAAGTCTTATCAATCGTCGGTAGTCTTAAGATAGGATGAGATGAGAACAAATTCTTAACCTGATCCAATGAAGATTGGCATTCTTGGGACCAACGCACCATATTAGGAGAACCTTTTTTCAATAACGTTGAAAGTGGTGCCATAATGGAGGACAGATTCTCAATGAATCTTCCATAGAATTGTATCAATCCCAAGAGACTACGCACTTGCTTTTTTGTCTTCGGAACCGAGATATTTAATATCTTTGAAATGTTTTGGTCCTCTGTCTTCAACAGACCATGACCAACTCGATGACCTAGGAAGGAAATTTCACTAAACCCAACAAAAGCTTTAGAGGGTTTAGCAGTCAAACTATGCTCACGTAGAGTAGATAGCAATTCCTTCAGACCCACATAGTGTTCTTCCCAAGTATCGCTGAAAAGACAGATGTCGTCTAAATATGCAATGACATCTGCACGATCTGATAGAATTCGTCGCATCATGCGCACGAAAGTCGCTGGGGCGTTCATAAGCCCGAAAGGCATAAAATTCCATTGAAACAGACCCCTAGGTGTCGAAAAAGCAGTGAGAGGTTTGGCGTGTTCCGTCAGTGGGACTTGCCAATAACCTTTCGACAAGTCTAGTTTAGTAAAGAATTTAGCTTTAGAAAGTCTAATAAGTAGATCATCTAATAACGGCATAGGTTCAGCATCGAACTTCGTAACTTGATTTAATTTGCGATAATCAACGCAAAGACGTATGTTATTGTCTTTCTTTCGAACAATAACTATTGACGAAGAATAAGCTGAAGTGGATGGTTCAATTATTTGTAGTTGAATCATTTCATCCAATTCTTTCTCGACTTGTGCTTGAAAATGAATAGGTATTGGGTATGGTCTTACTCTGATCGGATTACGATCAGTAAGTATGATGTCATGTTCTATGACATCTGTGTGTCCAGGAATGTCGGTAAGGACATCCTGATATGATTGTAACGTAGAGGATACTTGACGTTGTTCCTCAAAAGACAAGTTGGAAGAGACTGTAACGTCTCTCCACGATTCCGTTGAAGTAAGTGGAATCGCTGGAAGAGGTAAGTTCACGTCAGAAAAAAATAGTTTCCTCATCCTGTATAACGGACAGGGATGAGATGTGACCATGTTGAACTGGAGAGTCGTCCGTCGCCTGGAAAATAGGCTGTAAATAGTCTGGACGTTCAATAAACTCTGTTAGCATATTTATATGGAAGGTTTTATGCCTTCCATCCACATCGACAATATAGTCGACATCAGAAATTTTCGAGACTATAGTGTATGGACCCTTCCAAGAAATGAGAAGTCTATTCTCTCTTGAGGGCAGTAAGACATATGCTTTGTCTCCAGGACAAAGTTGACGTAGGCGTCTTTTCTTATTAGCAAATCGCCTAGCTTTTTCTTTCGCAAATTCGGAAGATGAAGTTGCTAACCTGCACGATTCGATAATCTTTTCTCTAAGAGCTATAACATATTCATATGACGATTGTGTATCATCGTCAATATTATCGGAAGTTATCAAATCGTGTAACAAGGACATTGGCCCGCGCGGTTGCGCGCCAAAGACAAGTTCGAAAGGAGAAAACCCTGTATGCTCGTTGGGAACCTCTCTATAGGCAAAGAGGACTGCAGGTAAAACCCTGTCCCAATCTTCAGGATGATCCTCCGTTATCTTGCCAAGTAAGTTCTTTAGTGTCCTGTTAAGACGTTCTACCAATCCATTGGACATTGGATGATAAATACTACTGAGAGACCTTTTAATGTCTAGCGTAGCCATTACCTGAGACATAACGTCCGAAATTAACTGAGTGCCGTGATCCGACAGTATTTCTCCGGGGAATCCCAGACGAGAAAATACGAGCCAAAGAGCATCAGCGATATCGACAGTTGATATGCTCTTCAGAGGAATAGCCTCTGGCCAACGCGTGCACATGTCCACGCAAGTGAGGATAAATTGGTGTCCTCTGGCTGACTTAATTTTGAACGGACCAATGATGTCTATAGCC
Organism: Oreohelix idahoensis; assembly: GCA_024509875.1. NCBI lineage: Eukaryota > Metazoa > Mollusca > Gastropoda > Stylommatophora > Oreohelicidae > Oreohelix > Oreohelix idahoensis. The sequence goes on from JAMPIV010014143.1 coordinate 2,856, forward strand.
ATTTTCTGAAACGGCCGAATCGGAATATCTGCAGCCTGAATAGGAGCAGCATGTCTCGGACCCCTAGACTTGACCTCTTGACAAATTTTGCAAGATCGGCAATAAATTCGGATGTCTTTATTCACGAATGGCCAAAAGAATGACGCAAGGACTCTAGTTTTAGTTCTGGAAAAACCCATGTGTCCAGCACACTGAGAATCGTGTGCATGCCGAAGAATTAAGGCTCTCATACACTTAGGCACAAGAATTTGCGAGTGCATAGACTTGTCCGAGTGTTGTACCATTCGTACCAATATACCATTCTTCATAGTAATATACGATTTGTGATTCGTATTTTGATTGGGATCCCCTTTCTTTGCCAGAAGGAAGTATTTCTTCAAAGAAGGATCCTCTTCTTGACGTTTAACAAACGAGTCATGGGAAATCACCAAGTGCTCGTCTTGGCTATCAACTTCATTACTATTATCAGATGAAGTTGGGGGATTAAGAGCTTGAGCTCTTGTCACCACTGCATTGACCGTTTGAATGTTTTTTTCTTCCCAACTAGAAATTTGTTGCGGGGTGCATTCCTTAACCCCATGAATACGACCGATTATAAGATCCGCAATAGGATTAGGAAGAAGACATGCATGGACATCTCCTGTGAAGAAAGGAGTGTCAATCCTAATAATAGCAGTAGGATAGCTTTCCATAGTACCACCAAATGTAACACATTTGATTGTTTTTCCAGTGGCACAGCAAGGATCTATTAGAGACTCCTTAACCCCGACGGTAGTACATCCCGAATCGAAAAGTACTGAGACTAGCCTATCATTTATTAGACCTTTATGTAAGATGAGAGATCCTCTCCCATCATGCGCAACTGTAGCAGGTAGAGCAGGTAGAGGGTGACCACAACTTAGCGTAGATACAGTTGATGAGTCAAACAATGTTAAGCATTGGGGGCATTCAGTTGCTCTCCCAAAATCGAAAGCACAACCAGTGATAGCCCTAGAGTTACCACTATCATTTACTGTATTACAGGCTCCATCAAACTCTTGTTGCGCAGAGTTTGCCTGTTGGTAAGGTCTTTTTTTGTTAAACCTAGGTCTACCTCGATTATCATTTCCCCTGTAATTATTTTGACTATCATTTCCCCTGTAATTATTTCGACTATCATTTCCCCTGTAATTGTGATCATATTGTCTATTGTACTCATCATTCCGGTTTGAATCCCGGTTTCTAAATTCACCATCGTCATAATCTTGACGTCGAGAATGATTACCTCGAAAATTTGAATAGTTATTATTTGGATAGCCTTTACGAAAGTGTCTCAAATTATTACCACTAAAATTACGAGAACTACCATCTTGTCTCCACTGCATAGACGAAGAACCATCATGTGTTGGATTACTCCGCTTCTGAGTGTAATTTTGATTCCTTCCCCTATTCCAATTTTGTTGAGCACCCTGAAATTTTTTTCTGAAATTAGGGCCATATGGTGTTGCCGAAGCAGCTGGCAACCCTTCTTTCACTTTAGAATTGCTAACTGTAGCATGGGGATGTGCTGTGGCATACTGACAACAGTATTCCTCCATTTCTTTTAAGTTTTTAGGCTTACGCTCATGAAGGAATGCAAGAAAAGAATCATTAACAGATGACAAAACCTTATCTCGCAATAATAAGTCCATTAGACCTTCATATGTTTTCTCAATCTGAGACAACTCAACCCATCGTGTAAATGTACGACGTATCTTTGTAACAAAATCAGAGAAATCTACTCCATTTTCTGGCAACATTGTCCTAAAACGAAGACGATAGTCTTCTTGTTTTAATTGGTATTTCTTTAGTAATGCTGCCCTGACAACATCATAATTAGTCCTCTCATGTTCGTCTATTGTCATAAGAGTAGTCACTGTGTCACCTGTAAAAAATGGCATCAGTTGTTCAACATATTTTTCCTTTTTTATGTTATGCGTATCGCACAAAAATTGGAATCTATCTAGATAATCTGCTACGTCATCCTTTAAAGGATTGAAATGAGGCAATTTAATCCTACTAACAAACTCCTTTGTCGTACTCGAAGTTGTTTGCTGAGCACCCGTACTCGCCAATTTCAATTTCTCTAACTCCAAAATTGCGAGTTTTTCATCAAGTTCCATCTTCTGTTTTCTTTCCTCATGTTCCATTTTTCTAATTTCAGCCTCAGCAGCAGCTTGAAGTTTTTTTTCCTCTGCAGCAGCTTGAAGTTTTTTTTCCTCTGCAGCAGCTTGAAGTTTTTTTTTCCTCTGCAGCAGCTTGAAGTTTTTTTTCCTCTGCAGCAGCTTGAGCTTGAATTTTTTTGTCTTCCATTTCCATCTGGAAATTTTCTTTCATCAGCTGCAGCTTGAGCTTTCCTCTCCTCAGCAGCAGCTTGAGCTTTTCTCTCCTCAGCCTCTCTTTGATACCTTCTTTCTTCAAGTTCTAATCTTCTATTCTCAGCTTCTAGCTTCTTTAGTTCAGCTTCTGCTTTCAATTTAATTTCCTCTTTTTGTTTCTTTTCTTCTGACTTTAATGCAATGGCGAATTGAGCAGATGAATATTCTTCCAATTCTTTACCAGACTTACCAAGGGTCAACCCTTGCTGGATGAAGAAATCCAATGTAGACATTCTGTCTAATGAGATCAGAAACCTGAAAAAAATTAAATAAATTACCTTATCCCACTTCAATGGGAGACAAGTCTGAAATGATAGACTTGTATACTCACTTCACTTTTTTTTTACTGTCTTAGTCTTAGACAAAGACTTTGTATGTTCCTCTTGTTTATAATGTACCCAAAAAATCACTTGAGTACCTGTGGGAAAAAAAAAAATCCCTTATATCCCACTCACTATGGGCACAAGTCTTTTTTTATAAAGAACTTGAATATGTATTTCACCTTGTCTCAATCTTTGTAGATAACAAGTCTTTTATCAAAGAACTTGTATAAATATCTTATATAATATTATTTAACAAACTCTATATGAAGAGTCTACCTTATCAATAATATCAAAACATGACCAAGTATGTGTATGTAGACTGTGCATGACAGTAATGTAGTACAACAAAAAAAAAAATACAAAGACAAAAATACAAAACAATACAAATGGCAACACTGTTTTAACCAAAAATGTGTAGAGAAATACACAAGAAAGGAGAGACCTACAGAATACAAACAAAACAAATCGACAATCAAAACTGAAAAACAGACAAAATATTACAAAAACAACGTTAAGTACAATTACATCACAGCTAACATCAATAGCGACCAATTGTCACTAGCAAATTTCCAAATTAAGAAAATTTGCACCTACAGACCGCTTACAGTAAGCCTCGATCAAGTGGCATATTTACCGTAAGACCCACCAACCGAAAAACCCGCAGAAAAATACACCAAAAACAGTAGAAGTGACATAAACATATAGCAATCAATTTCAATGTGTTGCAGAACAAGTTCAGTCACAGCTGAAACTAAAATAAATTTCTTGCTCCTTGCGAACACAGAAACGAAATGTCAAACGCGCACTGAACGTCAAATCCACTGTAACATAAAGTGGTATTCACGAACCAAAGTTACTATGACCTTCTCAAATTAGGGCTTGCACATTGAATGTTTACAATTTCACGTACTGTTTACAGACACTTGACCTCCAACAATGTAGCTTGAATGCTCTGACCTAGAAAAGTCTGTTGTTGAATGAAACGTGTCACAACCCGCAGTACTGTTTACAATAGGAACCCGCCTTCTATGCAGTTATGGTCCACGTAGCAAATGCCTAGTAGTTCACTTCAGTACTTGTCTTGTTATGCTTTATGTAGCATTATAATATAAATGCTCGTACTGTTTATTTGTGTCAACCGTTGATGACCTATATCTGTCCTGTTGTAGCCAAAACTTGCAAGTGTAGAATTAGCGTTGTGTGTTACGGCTGTCCCGTGTGTAGCTTAGACCCACAGATCAGAAGTGTAATGTGTACTTGTCCTTCTTGTAACTTTCTCGACAAAACTGGAGACATCATACATGTAACAGCCAACCAGGAATGTAAATTTCTGGATCCATAAATGTCAACAATAATGTCAAATGCTCGCTCTGTTCTTTTTAAACCCACAGATCTGGTCCATCAGAAATGTAAGTTTCTAGGCCACATTGGCGACAAGAAATGTATCATAAGAGCCCACGTAACTGGTCCACCAGAAATGTAACTGTCTTTTTTTTCTTGTTGAGGTGATCACTGGCCCAAGACAGTATACATGTTGTTAGATGTGTAGTGCGAGCGTATGATGAATTGAGTGTGGGTGCGAATGAAGACGCGAATGTGTTTAGGCTCGTATAGATGTAGATCCTGCAACCCATACTCTCACATGCAGTAATCAAGGATGCTTTGACACTGCAGGCATGTTTCAAGACATTTATTGACGGGAACACACATAATATCAACAGGAACAGTCAGTGTAACAAGGTCATGCTGACCTGACATCGATAGGTATACATTTGGCATTCAAAAAGGTAAACATCAGAATAGACGTGCATGGTCAATAGCAAAGTTCTTCAATAATGACAGTTCGTAGCGTCGCCCTTGGCGTCTCTGACTAAACGCGTCAGATGCCTTAGTTACCTTGACACACAGGTGCAACTTGGCACTCCCTGCCAATTGCACATATCAGGCTGTAGTATAATAGCCGGAAGCACAGGCCTCGTCCTAACGTCGGCCGTGTACTTCTGTTAAATAGGTTATCATCAACCCTGCAGTAATACTTATTGTAGGTAGAAGTTCCGCCAATCTGCGGCTCCCACAATATATCTTCGTCACTGGATTTCTGGACAATATAAGACTAACAGTCTTGGATGGCTACCTCGAGCACAAATATATATAAGTTCTGAAATGGCGGATCAGTGAGCTGCTGTTCACCCTAGGTAATCCTTTACATGTTCTGCCACCGAAAAGCGTAATAATGCATAAAGGTCGGTATTACCTGGTAAATGAATCCTCAGAACTACACAAGGAATTCTGTCGTCATCCCGACGCACAAAGATTCACTGGGGAAAACTGCCATAGCAGTTACTTCGAAGATTCTCCCCGAAAAACAATGGACTCTTGGTCCCTTCAGAAAAACAGGACCTCCCGGCTTCCCGGAAGTATATCTCACCCCCGCTTAAAAAACCTTCCCATAGGCCTACGCCGAACTGTCAACCTCTGACCCTACAGGTCAAACACAATGAATGAATAAACAATTACCTTGGTATCAGAAATATGAAAATGCCATTCCTTGGCAATACGAATAAACACTGGGGTAAAGCATACACGATAGGTCTAGACGACTATCACTTTCCCCACCAATACTGAGATCACTTTTTCCCGGCGACAAGCCGACATAGAAAACACAGTCCCTATCGGGACGAAGCCAAATCACACCACTCTCTAGCGGCACATCCGCCGAATACCCTTTGACCTCTCTAGAGACAACAGAACATATAGTTCGACTTAGATATGTAAAGATATACAGATATAAGACAGACTCGTCCTACTCAGACAAACAATACACATAAATTCAGGCCATAGATATTCTGAAGCAAGAACAATCTATTATTACCCAAACAACGAATAAATCGCAGTAAAATGGATTCATCCGCGGAGTTCGATCGAAGAGACGGCACAACTTTCAAGGGAAGTAACTCAATAATGACTTTCCCTTAAGCACTATTTTGTTTACAAAATATTTGCGAACATAAAAAGAATACCAATGTATAATATTGTAAGATATCAAAGACTGCACGTAACAGTCTTACCACACCTACCGGGAAAAAAAATGGAACTTTTTTTTTTTTGAAATACATCTAGGAGCAACGTACAACAGGCTCACAACGCATGAATAATGCGCAGATGAAAATATCAGGAATACCTATAACGCCTAATATGAGGCTAAGTCGACTTATGGAGCGACTGGTGAGAATGTGTCTCATAAACTGAGAGAAATTATTTCTCTACAAGTATATTTTTCCAGGAAGGTGTCATCAAAGTATAATACAATTCTGGCAATTACACAATGCCTAAAAAATTCATATCATCATTTCGTATTAGATATCTTAAATTTATGATTTATGAAGAAAAAAAATCATCAAAGCACAGCGGTGAATAAACATCAATGAACCGCTATGTAGTTATACAATCATTATATTATTAAATTACAAATGTGTATCTATCATGATATAGAAAAGGAACTACTATAGAACTAGACATATCAAGAAGTCTAAGCCCTAATAGTTATGTGGAATCATGTGGGCATCTTGACAGAATGTCTGCCATCACATTATCTGATCCACGAATAGCTCGCACAGAGAAATGAAAAGGTTGAAGAGCAATTGCATATCGAGTAGACCTCGAGCTCTTCAAATTCTTACTCTGTATAGCAGTAAGAGCTTTTTTGGTCGGTTTCTACTATGAAATGTGCGCCTAGAAGGAATCTCTGTAGTTTGAGGATCGACCAAACCATAGCTAATAGCTCACGGTCTAAAACCGAATAATTCCTTTCTGCCGCATTAAGTTTTCTGGAAATATACATTACAGGATGCAGAGTTCCAGAGTACTCTTGCATTAGTGCCGCTCCAATCCCAGTGGATGAAGCGTCACTACGAAGAACGAATGTCTTATCTTTAGTAGGTAGCACTAAAATAGGTGGTGTTGAAAAACAATGTTTTAATCTTATCCAGAGAGCATTGGCATTCCTGAGACCAGTGGACCACATTAGGCGAACCTTTCTTTAGAAGTGTTGAGAGAGGTGCCATGATAGAGGATAGATTCTGAATGAATCTGCCATAAAATTGAATAAGACCTAACAGACTTCTCACCTGTTTTTTAGTCTTAGGGATTGAGATGTTAAGTATCTTACTAGTATTATGGTCCTCTGTCTTTAGGAAACCATGACCAACTCGGTGGCCTAGGAAAGAAATTTCGCTAAAACCAATATAGGCTTTAGAGGGTTTCGCTGTCAGGTTGTGCTCACGCAAAGTAGACAGCAATTCATCTAACCCTGAATAGTGATCTTCCCAAGTATCGCTGAAAAGACAGATGTCGTCTAGATATGCAATGACATCTGACCGATAAGATAGGATTCGGCGCATCATGCGTACAAATGTAGCTGGTGCGTTCATAAGACCGAAAGGCATAAAATTCCATTGGAACAAACCTCTAGGTGTTGAAAAAGCCGTGAGAGGTTTGGCGCGTTCAGATAAAGGAACTTGCCAATATCCTTTAGACAAATCAAGTTTAGTGAAAAAATGAGATTTGGAGAGTCGAGTAAGTAGCTCTTCCAGTAAAGGCAAAGGTTCGGCATCGAACTTCGTTACTTGATTCAATTTTCGATAGTCAACGCAAAGACGTATGTTATTGTCTTTTTTTACGAACAATAACCATCGGCGAAGAATATGCAGAGGTGGATGGTTCGATTATTTTCAAATCTATCATCTCATCCAACTCTTTCTCGACCTGTGCTTGAAAATGTATAGGTATAGGATAAGGTCTAATCCTAATAGGAGTATGGTCAGTTAGAACAATGTCATGTTCAATGACATGCGTTTGTCCAGGGATGTCAGTGAGTACATCCTGAAATGTTTGCAACATAGTTGAAACTTGTCGCTGTTCTCCTAGAGACAAATCAGGGGAGACAGTAACGTTCTTCCATGATTCACTAGAATGAAGTGGGATCATTGGAAGAGGAAGATTTACATCTGAAAAAACTTGTTTCCTCATCCTGTATCACGGACAGTGATGAGTAATGACCATGTGTACTGGAGAATTGTCCGTTGCTTGGAAAATGGGTTGCAAATAATCCGGACGTTCATGGAATTCAGTAAGCATATTGATGTGGAAGGTTTTATGCTTCCCATCAATATCGACAATATAGTCGACATCGGAAATTTTCGATATTATATCGTACGGACCTTTCCAAGAAATAAGTAATCTGTTTTCCCTACAAGGTAGTAATACAAATGCTTTGTCACCAGGACAAAGTTGTCGTAAGCATCTCTTCTTATTGGCAAATTGCCTTGCCTTCTGTTTCGCAAATTCAGAAGAAGAAGTTGCTAATTTGCATGCTTCGATAATCTTTTGTCTCAACGCGATGACATATTCATAGGATGACTTTGTGTCATCGTCAATATTGTCAGATGTAATGAGATCGTGAAGCAACGACATAGGGCCACGCGGACGCGCGCCAAAGACGAGTTCAAAGGGAGAAAATCCCGTATGTTCATTGGGTACCTCTCTGTAAGCGAAGAGGGCCGCAGGTAAAACTCTGTCCCAGTCTTGAGGATGATCCTCAGTTATCTTCCCCAGTAAGTTTTTAAGTGTTCTATTAAGGCGTTCGACCATACCATTAGACATTGGATGGTAGATACTACTTAAAGATCTATCTATCTGCAGAGTAGACATTACTTGAGACATGGTATCTGATATTAGTTGGGTGCCATGGTCTGACAATATCTCTCCGGGGAACCCCAGACGAGAAAATATAAGCCAAAGAGCATCTGCAATATCAGCAGTAGTAATGCTCTTCAGAGGAATAGCCTCTGGCCAACGTGTGCACATATCAACACACGTCAAGATAAACTGATGTCCTCTGGCAGACTTGATCTTAAATGGACCAATTATGTCTATGGCCATTTTTTGGAACGGCCGAATAGGAATGTCCGCCGCCTGAATGGGTGCAGCATGCCGTGGACCTTTGGATTTAACTTCCTGACATACTTTACAAGATCGACAATAAATCCGTATGTCCTTGTTTACCAATGGCCAAAAGAAAGCCGCAAGGACTCTTGACTTAGTACGGGAAAAACCCATGTGTCCAGCACACTGAGAGTCGTGAGCGTGCTGCAAAATTTTAACTCTCAAATTCTTGGGAACCAGGATTTGAGAATGAATTGACGTAATGGAGTCTTGAACCATACGTACAAGTACGCCATTCTTCTTTGTAATCCACGATTTACGACTTGTGTCTTTATTCGGATCACCTTTAGTTGCAAGAATGAAGAATTTCTTCAGAGTGGGATCATCTTCTTGCTGTTTTATAAACGAGTCACGAGAAATTACCAAGGGATTATCTTGGTTATGCACTTCATTATCTTCAGTAGATGAAGTTTGAGGCATATTAAGAGCCTGAGCTCTAGTGACTACAGCGTTAGCAATCTGCATGTTTTGCCTTTCCCACGTGGAAATTTGTTGCGGAGTGCATTCTTTGACTCCATGAATGCGACCGATGATGAGATCAGCGATCGGATTCGGAAGAAGACATGCGTGTACATCTCCTGTAAAGAAAGGAGTAGCAATCCTAATGATAGCAGTAGAGTATTTCTCTAATGTGCCGCCAAATGTTACACATTTGACTACTTGTCCAGTGGCACGGGAAGGATCTACGAGTGACTGCCTAACACCAATTGTGGTGCATCCAGAATCAAATAGCACAGAGACTGGATTGTTATTCACTAAACCCTTATGTAAGACAAGAGAACCTCTTCCATCATGCGCGACTGATGCCGGAAGAGCAGGAAGAGGATGGCCACAGCTTAAAGTAGACACTGTGGTTGGCTCAAATAACGTTTTGCATTGGGGGCACTGAGATGCTCTCCCAAAATCAAAAGCGGCACATGCCATATTACTAGCATCATTATTATCTTTACTCTGTTTATAGGCTTCATTGGACTCTTGTTGTGCAGAGTTTGCCTGAAAATGTGGTTTATGTCTTTTGTATTGAGATCTACCTCGGTTATTATCACCTCTGTAGTTATTGTTACCTCTATTGTAACCCCTATTTGGGTTTGAGTCATAGTTCCCTTGGTTACCATTATCATATTCATTATAATGAGTATCTCTGTAATTATGATCTTGTTGACTCCAAGACGGATAACCCTGATAGTTTCTATAATTACTTCCTCTACGGAAATTCCTATAATTATGACCACCCCTGTGTCGAGAGCTATCAGCTCGTCTCCAGTTCTTTGAAGAAGAACCCTGAAATGATTGGTTACCTTGGTTTTGATAACTATTATGGTTACCTTTTTTTATCAAATCTGTTTTGAGGTCCCTGAAATCTGTGTGAATAATTGGGATTGTATGGTGTTGCTGAAGCAACTGGCATACTCTCCTTAATCTTAGTGTTGCCAAAAGTCACGTCGGGGTGTGCAGTGACATATTGGGAACAATATTCTTCCATTTCTTTTAGAGATTTGGGTTTACGCTCATGTATAAATTCAAGGAAAGGTTTGTTCACACATGACATAATCTTATCTCTGAGCAACAAATCCATAAGTCCTTCATACGTTTTTTCTGTTTTGGAAAGCTCAATCCAACGATCAACTGTGAGACGTGCTTTTGCAGTGAATTCTGAGAATTCTACACCCGTCTCAGGCACCATCGTTTTAAATAAAAGGCGATAGCCTTCCTCACTTAGCTGATATTTTTTTTTATCAAAGCCGCCCTAATGACATCATAATTATCCTTATCTGCTTCTCCTACAAGGCATAATCTAGTCAAAGATTCACCTTTCAAGTTTTCTGATAATTGATTAGCGTATTGTGATTTATCCACATTATGTGTACGACAAGAACGTTCAAATCTATCCAGCCAGAATGTAATATCGTCACTGGACTGATTGAACGGTGGAACCTTAACCTTGTAAGTAGAAGGTTTACCATTACCACTAGATGCCTGATTAACATTACTCATACTTGTCAATCTCAATTTCTCTAACTCAAATTCATGTTCTCTTATTGCTTTTTTCTCTTCAGCATCTAATCTTTTTTGTTCAGCCTCCCTGTCTAATCTTTTTTGTTCAGCTTCCCTGTCCAATCTTTTTTGTTCAGCTTCACTGTCTAATCTTTTTTGTTCCGCAGCAGCTTCTCTTTCTAATTTTTTTTGTTCAGCTTCAAATCTCCTTTCCTCCACCTGCATCTGCAATTTTTTTTGTTCAGCAGCAGCCTCAGCTTCTCTTTCTAATCTTTTCTCTTCTGCCATAGCTCTTCTCTCTTCTGCAGCTAATGCTTTGTCATATTGAGCAACAGCCCATTGTTCTAATTGTTGACCAGTCTTATCAAGGGCTTTCCCTTGTGTAATGAAGTATTCCAATGTAGACATGATGTCTAACAATAATACTAATCACCTGAAATAATAATAATACCACAAGTTCTCAATGACTTGATTAATCAGTATACTATCCCAATATCTGTGGGTCACAAGCCTTTCATAAGGTCTTGTATAATAGTAATAATAATCAGGTACTGGTTTATACCATAATCCAAGTGCAGTGCACAGGCAATTGTGTCTTATGAAATATACCTATATAAAACATATGTCAACCAACAGAATACATAAAGTACAAATAGGACTGACAATACAAGAACGTTTGCAGAAATCAAAATAAATCAAATAGGGAAATCAATGAAAATAATCACTGAATCTGCAAAGAATAACAACACAAATGACGTCACAATATATGAATATAAATTGTGAATAGAACTGAAAGATAGAAAAGGTTAGACCAACAAATTACAAACAAATCAAAACAAAACTAAAGAAAAAAGAAATATTACAAAAATAACAATAATTACAGACTTCACAGCTAACACAAAAAGCAACAGTTGTCGCAGCAAATTTTCAATCAAGAAAATTGCACCTATAGAAAACGCCCACAACGGACCCTCTATGACGTGGGATATTCTGTTGTGAGGACGCCGCCCAACCTTAAACACAACCCGCTGACATAGAAACTAACATACTATACAAACAAATAACATGTAAACATAAATATATATAAATTATGTGTATGATAGTATGTGTTGCAAAATAGGGTCAGTTTTACAGTAATGGCAAAGTTATTTTTATGAAAATAAACAAACTGCCACTTTATTCAATTAAACATTCTGGCCTTAAATATTAAAGTTCATATACAGAAAACAAGAAGATCCATCGATGAAAATAGGACTTCTTAGTTCACTAATACTGTCTTCCTGTTGATATTGACAAGAATTGATCCAACTGTTCTGTGAAACTCTGTAATGTCTAATGTAAAACTGTCAACAACGCTGACCTACATACTGCATTCACTTGACAGGTCACGTGACGAAGTGTTGCCAAATAGCAAACCAATACTGCAAGTGTGTCGTATCAGCCACAGGAAACGGTCTGGTATCGGTACTCTGTTGACTTCTGAACTTCTGCGAGGTCAAACCCAGAAAGCTGGTCCACCAGTTGATAAGGTTGATAAAGTTGGTTTTTGTTCCCGTTAACAATTGGGTATAAAATGGACAAATGGAAAATTTCTGGGGGACCTGGATTTCGCAGATGATGTAGCATTCTTAAGTTCAACACCAAGACAATCCCAAGAAGCAATAAATAATTTGTGTCATCTCTCGGTTAAAATAGGTCTCCAAATAAATGCCTCTAAAACTAAAGCTATGAACTTTTCTAACGAGACCTTTGATATCATCTTGAACGGGGAAAAACTACAGAAAGTTGAAAGTTTCAATTATTTAGGCAGTAAAATGACTCAGGATGGTGACACAACAAGAGAAATCCATACTAGAATTGCTTTGGCAGCTAGCGCCTTCAATAGATTATCTAACATTTGGAAATTACGATCATTGAATATACATACCAAGCTTCGTCTGTTTAATTCAAATGTTATCTCAGTGTTAACATACGGCTGTGAGAGTTGGAAAATAACAAAATCATTGGAGAACAAGCTGAATACATTCGAGAACAAATGTCTTAGAAAACTCATGAACATCAGTTGGAAAGAATTCAAGACTAATCGACAAATAAGAGAAGAATCTAGGCAGAAATATGTCTCCGACTATATAAGGAAAAGACGATGGTCATATATCGGTCATGTCCTACGAATGCAAAACAACAGAATACCACTACAGGCGCTCACTTGGGTTCCTGAGGGTAAGAGGAAAAAAGGAAGACCAAAAGAAACACTCAGAAGAACAATAATAAGAGAAGGAAGAACGTTGGGCCTAAATAATGTGCAAGAGCTAAGAGGAGTGGCGTCACAACGAACAACCTGGAGAGCACTGGTTTATGCCTTATGCGCCGTGTTTGGTGCTTAAAGAATTTATTATTATTAATGATATCCACCAAAAAATAGACATAAGTGGATGGAAGCAGACATCATCATCATCATCAGTTGATAAGATCTCTATGGTGTTGTTTGCTCCACTGTAGTGTATGGAATGTCAACTTGACCTACGCAGTGGTGTGTAGACATGGATTGAGTGTATAATGTGCGAATGTTAATAAGGGTTCGTGGTGTTGACAAATGTTCTTTTCTCACACTCATGTATGGCTGGAAGTCATCGACACCAACGACTGTGTACCTTTTCTAAAGTTTAATTGGACGTACACACTCGACAGCACAGATAGTGACAAATCACAGGTTGGCATAATACATCATGGTACAGTGGATAACTGGTCTTGCAATGTTATGTTACATGGGCACTCATGTGGAATAATAGTATCAAGGACTGTCAGTAGCCAAGCCCTCAGTATCGCCCATACATATATATCATCTGACTTCACTGACTAAGCACGTCAGCTTATAAACAATATTTCAGATGGCTTCTAAACCTAATCTCGTTTAGCGACGATTCTTTGACATAAGGTTCAGCACAGTTTTTTCATATAATAATATTGAACCGCTAGCAATGGGTTCTCATGTGTAGCAGTGATCTCTGGACTAATCAAGCGATAATACGGGCATCCCTTTTCTCTTCTTGAAAGTCACTACATGTTTTGGTTCCAAGATGGCTTCACTCGTGAGCTGTCACTCACGTTTGGATACAGATAATGAATCTGTCCTAAAGTTAGTCATTCATAAAACATTTCATTGCTCTGTAGATTTGATCATGAACAATTGACTGCATTCTACAGGATATAGTGCTGCTAGGAATCGAAGTAGTTTTCATCGAGTCAAATATATTCTCTTAGACATTCAAATCGTACCTATCGAAAATGGTGGCTTCGTACGAGAGTTCATAAGAGTGTCTATTATTACCTTGGTATCAGAAATATGAAAATGCCATTCCTTGGCAATACGAATAAACACTGGGGCAAATCACACCACTCTCTAGCGGCACATCCGCCGAATAGCCTTTGACCTCTCTAGAGACAACAGAACATATAGTTCGACTTAGATATGTAAAGATATACAGATATAAGACAGACTCGTCCTACTCAGACAAACAATACACATAAATTCAGGCCATAGATATTCTGAAGCAAGAACAATCTATTATTACCCAAACAACGAATAAATCGCAGTAAAATGGATTCATCCGCGGAGTTCGATCGAAGAGACGGCACAACTTTCAAGGGAAGTAACTCAATAATGACTTTCCCTTAAGCACTATTTTGTTTACAAAATATTTGCGAACATAACAAGAATACCAATGTATAATATTGTAAGATATCAAAGACTGCACGTAACAAAGCGTTTTACAGGTTTTTAAACCTAACTCTCGTATGGGTAGTGTTTTTTATCACTGTCGATTTGAAAAAAAGTTAGTGCTTCTGGCCTTTCGCGCGTGATGGCATTAATTGTATCGCGAGACGCGGGTTAGTGTTGCATGCGTTCCGGCTTTCAGCCCTCCCTCTCTCTATCCTAATTCCATCTGTCCTTTCATCACGCAGTGTATAAAATGAAATTAATGGAAGTATTAATTTAGGTCATTACGCAGCTTGCGTATCTCAAGGTTTTCTTAGAAATGCAGTACACGTTTTATTGTAGAAGGCGTGTAGTGATGCAGTAGGCTTTACTATCAACGTGAAAGCGTGAGAATATGCAGATGAAGCATAAAAAAGGGGTTTTTATTGCTCAACCAGCATGACGTTCTATTAACACAGGCGTACGCTATTGGAAAGCACGGGTCTTTAACCATTTCTCTTTCCTTTTATTGAATTTATGTGTTAGGCTTTACATGTACCTTTTAATTTAGATATGTGTATTTAGAATGTCTCACGACAGTCTCCTTACAGAATACATGCACCATACATTGACAAGCTCATGCAGCAAAGATTTCTGTAACAAGTTGTTTTACATACTGAGGTTGCCAATCTCATATTATTCACCTTGTACAACATACCTGAGGCAGCAGTAATGTAATCTTATATTGTCTCGTCAGGAACTAGAGTATAGCTGGAGTAATGATATCAGAAGAACTGTAAGAACTACACCATGCATCGAATATATAGGACAGAATATAAAGTAGTTGGGCCATCTTTGTGAGAATGTATCCCGATCATTTACCATTGCTCGCCTACACCAGGAGTAGATCTGGTTTTAGGGCATGAAGAAGGGGCTGATAATATTAAGGGATTTAATCATTCCCCTTCTACCGTGAGATGTAGAGGTTTGGAAGAGAGAGCGCCAGACTATCCTATCGGCTGTCTTCCTCCTGGCCTGGTTCCATTCTAGTCCTCAGTCCTTCAAAGATTGTCTAATGTTGTCCTTGTTACGTGCAGTCTTTGATATCTTGCAACATTATACATTTGTATGCTTGTTATGTTCGCAAATATTTTGTAAACAGAATAGAAACTTTTTTGCTTAAGGAAAACTCAATATTGAGTTACTTCCCCTTGAAAGGAGTTTCAGATCGAACTCCGCGGATGAATCCAGTTTTACTGCGATTTATTCTTTGTTTGGGTAGAAATAGATTGTTCTTGCTTCAGTATATCTATGGCCTGAATTTATGTGTATTGTTTGTCTAGGTAGGACGAGTCTGTCTTATATCTGTATATCTTTACATATCTAAGTCGAACTATATGTTCTTTGTCGCTAGAAAGGTCAAAGGCTGTTCAGCGGATGTGTGGCTAGAGAGGTGTGATTTGGCTTCGCCGTGATGGGCGCTGTTGTGTTTCTGTATCGGCTTGTCGCCGGAAAAAGTGATCTCAATATTTATGGGAAAAGTGATAGTCGTCTAGACCTATCGTGTATGCTTTACCCCAGTGTTTATTCTTATTGCCAAGGAATGGCAGAATCATATTTCTGATACCAAGGTAACAAAAGCACTTCGTATGAACTCTCTTACGAAGCCATCGTTTTCGATAGGCAGGCGCACGATGTGTACGTCTGAGGGAACATTTAACTAGATGAAGATGACATTCATTTCTAGCAGCACTATATTGTATGATGAAGCCAATTGTATCAATGATAGAATCTACAAAGCCATAAGGACATTTAATGAATGACCAGCTTTGATACAGCTGCCTAGTTTGTATCAAAAAAAGAAAGTGAGTGACAGCTCACGAGAGAAGCCATCTTGTATACACATATTTAAGGACTATCAGGAAGAGAAAGGGATGCCCCGTATTATCGCTTGATGAATCCAGAGATCACTGCTACAGATGAGAACCCATTACTAGCGGTTCAATATGATTACATGAAGAATATGTGCTGAACATTGTTTAAAGGAATCTTCGCTAGACGAGGTTAGGTCTAGAAGCCATCTTGAATATTGTTTATAAACTGACGTGCTTTGTCAGTAAACTCAGATGATATATATATATGGGCAATACTGAGTGCTTGTCTACTGACATTTCATTGTGCTATTATTCAACGAGTGCCCATGTATCATTGCAAGACCATTTATCAATTGTATCATGATGTATTATGCCAACCTGTGATTTGTCACTGTATCCGTGCTGTCGAATGTGTACGTCCAATTAAACTGTAACAAAAAGTACACAGCAGTTGGCGTCGATGACTTCCATCCATACATGAGTGAGAAAAAGAACATTTATCAACTCTTCGAACTCTTTCATCATTCGCGTATTATACTCTCACTCTATGTCTACACACCACTGCGTAGGTCGAGTTGATATTCCTATTCCTAACAACCACTCTGACGAGCAACGCTGGGGCCAACAACAAGTCTTAATATTGGAGCTTCCACAGACCATCATACCTCTTAACACTGTGGTCCTGTAAATAGTTGATGTCAGTGTGAACAAGGAACAATACAACTTCATATCTATACACCATTCAACTGTATATATAGAAACAGTATTTAACTCTGGTGGAATTCAACAAAGAGTATATTTAACACTGATGGCCAATATTTAACACTGGCGAGCCAGCTTTCTGGGTTTGACCTCGCAGAAGTTGAGAAGTCAACAGACTACCGATACCAGACCGTTTCCTGTGGCTGATACGACACACTTGCAGTATTAGTTTGCTCTTTGTCAACACTTTGTCACGTGACCTATCAAGTGAATGCAGTATCTAGGTCAGCGTTGTTGACATTTTTACGCTTAGACATTACAGAGTGTCACAGTACAGAGATGATACTTTGAAGGCCATAAACTGTTCTATTGTTACAGTATTGTTGAACATAAGTGCGTAAATTTCATCGATGGACCTTCTTATGTTCTGCTATTGTGTTGAACTTTAATATTTAAGGCCAGAATTTGTAATTCAATAAAGTGGCAGTTTATTTATTTTCATAAGAATAACTTTGCCATTGCTGTAAAACTGAGCCTATTTTGCAACACATACTATCATACATATAATTTATATATTTATGTTTACATGTTATTTGTTTGTATAGTATATTAGTTTATATGTCAGCGGGTTGTGTTTAAGTTGGGCGGTGTCTCTCAACAGAATATCCCACGTGATAGAGGGTCCGTTGTGAGCGTTTTCTGTAGGTGCAATTTCCTTAATTGGAAATTTGCTTGCAACAACTAGTTGCTATTTGTGTTAGCTGTGATGACCTGTACCCATCATTGTTTTTGTAACATTTTTCTATTCTTTAGTTTTGTTCGATTTCTTTGTATTTGTAGGTCTCCCCTTTCCTTTTATTTAGTTGTATACATAATTTATATTCATATACTGTGACGTCATTTGTGTTGTTATTCCTTGCAGATTCAGTGATTATTTTCATTGATTTCCCTATTTGATTTATTTGATTTCTGCAAACGTTTTCATATTGTCAGTCCTATTTGTACTTTATGTATGCTGTTGGTTGACATATGTTATATAGGTATATTTCATAAGACACTATTGCTTGTGCACTGCACTTGGATTATGGTATAAACCAGTACTTGATTATTATTACTGTTATAAAAGGAAGTATACAAGACCTTATTAAGGCTTGTGACCCACAGAGGTTGGAATAGTGTGCTGGTTAATCAAGTTATATTACTTTGAAATATATATAGTATTATTATTGTTTCAAGTAATTAGTATTATTGTTAGACATCATGTCTACATTAGAATACTTCATTGAACAAGGGAAATCCCTTGATAAGACTGGTCAACAATTAGAAGAATGGGCAGTTGCTCAATATGACAAGACATTAGCTGCTGCTGCAGAGGAAAGAAAAGCTGCTGCAGAAGAGAGAAAAGCTGCTGCTGCTGCTGAAGAGAGAAAAGCTGCTGCAGAAGAGAAAAAAGCTCTGGCTGAAGAGAAAAGATTAGAAAGAGAAGCTGAACAAAAGAAATTGCAGATACAGACTGAAGAAAAAAGATTCCAGATGGAAATGGAAAAAGAAAAAAGAAAAAATGAAGCTGCTGCTGAAGAGAGAAAAGCTGCTGCTGCTGCTGCTGAAGAGAGAAAAGCAATAAAAGAACATGAACACCAAAAAGAACTTTTAGCATTTGAGTTAGAAAAGTTAAAATTAACAAACATAAGTAATGTTAATCAAGCATCTAGTGGTAATGGTAAACCTTCTACTTACAAGGTTAAGGTTCCACCGTTCAATCAGTCCAGTGACGATATTACATTCTGGCTGGATAGATTTGAACGTTCTTGTTGTACTCATAATGTGGATAAATCACAATATGCTAACCAATTAGCAGAAAACTTGAAAGGTGAATCTCTGACTAGGTTATGCCTTGTAGGAGAAGCAGATAAGGATAATTATGATGTCATTAGGGCGGCTTTGATAAAAAAAATACCAGCTAAGTGAGGAAGGCTATCGCCTTTTGTTTAAGACGATGGTGCCTGAGACAGGTGTAGAATTCTCAGAATTCATTGCAAAGGCACGTCTCACAGTTGATCGTTGGATTGAGCTTTCCAAAACAGAAAAAACGTATGAAGGACTTATGGATTTGTTGCTCAGAGATAAGATTATGTCATGTGTTAACAAACCATTCCTTGAATTTATACATGAGCGTAAACCCAAATCACTAAAGGAAATGGAAGAATATTGTTCCCAATATGTCACTGCACACCCCGACGTGACTTTTGGCAACACTAAGATTAAGGAGAGTACGCCAGTTGCTTCAGCAACACCATACAATCCCAATTATTCACACAGATTTCAGGGACCTCAAAACAGATTTGATAAAAAAGGTAACCATAATAGTTATCAAAACCAAGGTAACCAATCATTTCAGGGTTCTTCTTCAAAGAACTGGAGACGAGCTGATAGCTCTCGACACAGGGGTGGTCATAATTATAGGAATTTCCGTAGAGGAAGTAATTATAGAAACTATCCGAGTTATCCGTCTTGGAGTCAACAAGATCATAATTATAGAGATACTCATTATAATGAATATGATAATGGTAACCAAGAGAACTATGACTCAAACCCAAATAGGGGTTACAATAGAGGTAACAATAACTACAGAGGCAATAATAACCGAGGTAGATCTCAAAACAGAAGACATAAACCACATTTTCAGGCAAACTCTGCACAGCAAGAGTCTCATGAAGCCTATAAACAGAGTAAAGATAATAATGATGCTAGTAATATGGCATGTTCCGCTTTTGATTTTGGGAGAGCATCTCAGTGCCCCCAATGCAAAACATTATTTGAGCCAACCACAGTGTCTACTTTAAGCTGTGGCCATCCTCTTCCTGCTCTTCCTGCATCAGTCGCGCATGATGGAAGAGGTTCTCTTGTCCTACATAAGGGTTTAGTACATAACAATCCAGTCTCCGTTCTATTTGATTCTGGATGCACCACAATTGGTGTTAGGCAGTCACTCGTAGATCCTTCCCGTGCCACTGGACAAGTAGTCAAATGTGTAACATTTGGCGGCACATTAGAGAAATACTCTACTGCTATCATTAGGATTGCTACTCCTTTCTTTACAGGAGATGTACACGCATGTCTTCTTTCAAATCCGATCGCTGACCTTATCATCGGTCGCATTCATGGAGTCAAAGAATGCACTCCACAACAAATTTCCGCATGGGAAAAGCAAAACATGCAGATTGCTAACGCTGTAGTCACTAGAGCTCAGGCTCTTAATATGCCTCAAACTTCATCTACTGAAGATAATGAAGTGCATAACCAAGATGATCCCTTGGTAATTTCTCGTGACTCGTTTATAAAACAGCAAGAAGATGATCCCACCCTAAAGAAATTCTTCATTCTTGCAACTAAAGGTGATCCGAATAAAGACACAAGTCGTAAATCTTGGATTACAAAGAAGAATGGCGTACTTGTACGTATGGTTCAAGACTCCATTACGTCAAGTCATTCTCAAATCCTGGTTCCCAAGAATTTGAGAGTTAAAATTTTGCAGCACGCTCACGACTCTCAGTGTGCTGGACACATGGGTTTTTCCCGTACTAAGTCAAGAGTTCTTGCGGCTTTCTTTTGGCCATTGGTAAACAAGGACATACGAATTTATTGTCGATCTTGTAAAGTATGTCAGGAAGTTAAATCCAAAGGTCCACGCCATGCTGCACCTATTCAGGCTGCTGACATCCCTATTCGGCCGTTTCAAAAAATGGCCATAGATATTATTGGCCCATTTAAGATTAAGTCTGCCAGAGGACATCAGTTTATCTTGACGTGTGTTGATATGTGCACACGTTGGCCAGAGGCTATTCCTCTGAAGAGCATTACTACTGCTGATATTGCAGATGCTCTTTGGCTTATATTCTCTCGTCTGGGTTTCCCCGGAGAGATATTATCAGACCATGGCACCCAACTAATATCAGATACCATGTCTCAAGTAATGTCTACTCTGCAGATAGATAGATCTTTAAGTAGTATCTATCATCCAATGTCTAATGGGATAGTCGAACGCCTTAATAGAACACTAAAAACTTACTAGGGAAGATAACTGAAGATCATCCTCAAGACTGGGACAGAGTTTTACCTGCGGCCCTCTTCGCTTACAGAGAGGTACCCAATGAACATACAGGGTTTTCTCCCTTTGAACTTGTCTTTGGCGCGCGTCCGCGCGGCCCTATGTCGTTGCTTCATGATCTCATAACATCTGACAATATTGACGATGACACAAAGTCATCCTACGAATATGTCATCGCGTTGAGACAAAAGATTATCGAAGCATGCAAATTAGCAACTTCTTCTTCCGAATTTGCGAAACAGAAGGCAAGGCAATTTGCCAATAAGAAGAGATGCTTACGACAACTTTGTCCTGGTGACAAAGCATTTGTATTACTACCTTGTAGGGAAAACAGACTACTTATTTCTTGGAAAGGTCCGTACGATATAATATCGAAAATTTCCTATGTCTACTATATTGTCGATATTGATGGGAAGCATAAAACCTTCCACATCAATATGCTTACTGAATTCCATGAACGTCCGGATTATTTGCAACCCATTTTCCAAGCAACGGACAATTCTCCAGTACAACATGGTCATTACTCATCACTGTCCGTGATACAGGATGAGGAAACGAGTTTTTCAGATGTAAATCTTCCTCTTCCAATGATCCCACTTCATTCTAGTGAATCATGGAAGAACGTTACTGTCTCTCCTGATTTGTCTCTAGGAGAACAGCGACAAGTTTCAACTATGTTGCAAACATTTCAGGATGTACTTATTGACATCCCTGGACAAACTCATGTCATTGAACATGACATTGTTCTAACTGACCATACTCCTATTAGGGTTAGACCTTATCCTATCCCTATACATTTTCAAGCACAGGTCGAGAAAGAGTTGGATGAGATGATAGATTTGAAAATAATCGAACCATCCACCTCTGCATATTCTTCGCCGATGGTTATTGTTCGGAAAAAAGACAATAACATACGTCTTTGCGTTGACTATCGCAAATTGAATCAAGTAACGAAGTTCGATGCCGAACCTATGCCTGTACTGGAAGAGCTACTTACTCGACTCTCCAAATCTCATTTTTTCACTAAACTTGATTAGTCTAAAGGATATTGGCAAGTTCCTTTATCTGAACGCGCCAAACCTCTCACGGCTTTTTCAACACCTAGAGGTTTGTTCCAATGGAATTTTATGCCTTTCGGTCTTATGAACGCACCAGCTACATTCGTACGCATGATGCGCCGAATCCTATCTTATCGGTCAGATGTCATTGCATATCTAGACGACATCTGTCTTTTCAGCGATACTTGGGAAGATCACTATTCAGGTTTAGATGAATTGCTGTCTACTTTGCGCGAGCACAACCTGACAGCGAAACCCTCTAAAGCCTATATTGGTTTTAGCGAAATTTCTTTCCTAGGCCACCGAGTTGGTCATGGTTTCCTAAAGACAGAGGACCATAATACTAGTAAAATACTTAACATCTCTATCCCTAAGACTAAAAAACAGGTGAGAAGTCTGTTAGGTCTTATTCAATTTTATGGCAGATTCATTCAGAATCTATCCTCTATCATGGCACCTCTTTCTACACTTCTAAAGAAAGGTTCGCCTAATATGGTCCACTGGTCTCAGGAATGCTAATGCTCTTTGGATAAGATTAAAACATTGTTTTCAACACCACCTATATTAGTGTTACCTACTAAAGATAAGACATTCGTTCTTCGTAGTGTCGCTTCATCCACTGGGATTGGAGCGGCACTAATGCAAGAGTACTCTGCATCCTGTAATGTATATTTCCAGAAAACTTAATGCGGCAGAAAGGAATTATTCGGTTTTAGACCGTGAGCTATTAGCTATGGTTTGGTCAATTCTCAAACTACAAAGATTCCTTCTAGGCGCACATTTCATAGTAGAAACCGACCAAAAAGCTCTTACTGCTATACAGAGTAAGAATTTGAAGACCTCGAGGTCTACTCGATATGCAATTGCTCTTCAACCTTTTCATTTCTCTGTGCGAGCTATTCGTGGATCAGATAATGTGATGGCAGACATTCTGTCAAGATGCCCACATGATTCCACATAACTATTAGGTCTTAGCCGTCTTAATATGTCTAGGTCTATAGTAGTTCCTTTTCTATATCAAGATAGATACACATTTGTAATTTAATAATATAATGATTGTATCACTACTTAGCGGTTTATTGATATTTATTCACCGCTGTTCTTTAATGATTTTTCTTCATAAATCATAAATTTATGATATCTAATACGAAATTATGGTATGAAATTTTTTATGCATTGTATAATTGCTGGAAACATTTATTCGTAGAGAAACAATTTCTCTCAGATTATGAGATATATTCTCACCAGTCGCTTCATAAGTCGACTTAGCCTCATATTAGGTGTTATAATTATTCCTGATATTTTCATCTGCGCATTACCCATGCGTTGTGAGCCTATTGTACGTTGCTCCTAGATGTATTTCAAAAAAAAATTGTTCCATTTTTTTTTTCCGGGAGGTGTGGTAAGACTGTTACGTGCAGTCTTTGATATCTTGCAATATTATACATTTGTATGCTTGTTATGTTCGCAAATATTTTGTAAACAGAATAGAAACTTTTTTGCTTAAGGAAAACTCAATATTGAGTTACTTCACCGTGAAAGGAGTTTCAGATCGAACTCCGCGGATGAATCCAGTTTTACTGCGATTTATTCTTTGTTTGGGTAGAAATAGATTGTTCTTGCTTCAGTATATCTATGGCCTGAATTTATGTGTATTGTTTGTCTAGGTAGGACGAGTCTGTCTTATATCTGTATATCTTCACATATCTAAGTCGAACTATATGTTCTTTGTCGCTAGAAAGGTCAAAGGCTGTTCAGCGGATGTGTGGCTAGAGAGGTGTGATTTGGCTTCGCCGTGATGGGCGCTGTTGTGTTTCTGTATCGGCTTGTCGCCGGAAAAAGTGATCTCAATATTTATGGGGAAAGTGATAGTCGTCTAGACCTATCGTGTATGCTTTACCCCAGTGTTTATTCTTATTGCCAAGGAATGGCAGAATCATATTTCTGATACCAAGGTAACAAAAGCACTTCGTATGAACTCTCTTACGAAGCCATCGTTTTCGATAGGCAGACGCACGATTTGTACGTCTGAGGGAACATTTAACTAGATGAAGATGACATTCATTTCTAGCAGCACTATATTGTATGATGAAGCCAATTGTATCAATGATAGAATCTACAAAGCCATAAGGACATTTAATGAATGACCAGCTTTGATACAGCTGCCTAGTTTGTATCAAAAAAAAGAAAGTGAGTGACAGCTCACGAGAGAAGCCATCTTGTATACACATATTTAAGGACTATCAGGAAGAGAAAGGGATGCCCCATATTATCGCTTGATGAATCCAGAGATCACTGCTACAGATGAGAACCCATTACTAGCGGTTCAATATGATTACATGAAGAATATGTGCTGAACATTGTTTAAAGGAATCTTCGCTAGACGAGGTTAGTTCTAGAAGCCATCTTGAATATTGTTTATAAACTGACGTGCTTTGTCAGTAAACTCAGATGATATATATATGGGCAATACTGAGTGCTTGTCTACTGACATTTCATTGTGCTATTATTCAACGAGTGCCCATGTATCATTGCAAGACCATTTATCAATTGTATCATGATGTATTATGCCAACCTGTGATTTGTCACTGTATCCGTGCTGTCGAATGTGTACGTCCAATTAAACTGTAACAAAAAGTACACAGCAGTTGGCGTCGATGACTTCCAGCCATACATGAGTGAGAAAAAGAACATTTATCAACTCTTCGAACTCTTTCATCATTCGCGTATTATACTCTCACTCTATGTCTACACACCACTGCGTAGGTCGAGTTGATATTCCTATTCCTAACAACCACTCTGACGAGCAACGCTGGGGCCAACAACAAGTCTTAATATTGGAGCTTCCACAGACCATCATACCTCTTAACACTGTGGTCCTGTAAATAGTTGATGTCAGTGTGAACAAGGAACAATACAACTTCATATCTATACACCATTCAACTGTATATATAAAAACAGTATTTAACTCTGGTGGAATTCAACAAAGAGTATATTTAACACTGATGGCCAATATTTAACAGTCCTCCCAGCGGACTCTGGGTCATCCTGGAGGTCTGGATCCCTGGCTCTTTGTTTCCCATGCTTGTCGTGGTAGCCGATCTTCTCCCATTCTGCAGACATGGCCAAACCATCTTAGTTGGGACTGTTCTACTTGGGTCTGCAGGGGGTGGGATTTTAGGCCTTGATGTATCGTCTGGTTGCGGACCATGTCTCTTCTTGTTACTTCAACCACCTTCCTCAGATACCTCATTTCTGAGGTTTGGATCTGGCTTTTGTGGGTTGTAGTCATTGCCCATGACTCGCATCCATATGTCAAGACTGGGACATAGGTGGAGCGGTATACAGCCATCTTCGTTTTCTTACCAACCTCTTTCTTGCTGGGGAATCCTTGATTTATGGCCTAAAAAGTCTCCCAGCTGCTGCTTTTCGAATGGCCAACTCTTCTTTGATGCCTCTCTTTCGGTCTATAATAGCTCCGAGGTATTTAAAGTGGTCGACCTGCTCCAGGACCTGTTCTCCCAGCTTAATCTGGTGTCTTCTTTCTTCTCGTGATATCCCCATGTATTTTGTTTTAGAGCTACTTATGACCATCCCTCTTTTCTCCAGCTCTTCCTTCCAGACTTGCAGGTTGGATTGGAGATGTGCCTCTGATTTAGCAATCAGGGCAACATCATCAGCAAATGCCAGCTCTGAAATACAGACCTGTCTCATCTTCCAGTAACCCACTGAATACTTTATTGTTCTCTCCTTACATGCCTTGATGACATCGTCCATGAGGAGTATGAAAAGATAAGGTGACAGGATATCACTTTGTCTTACACCAGTGGTGGTCCTGAACTCTTCTGACTTATGGTTTGCTGTCCTCACATAATTTCTGCAAGACTTGTAGAAGCTCTGTATAGCATGATTCAGAGGTGCTGGAATGTTCTTCCTTGCCAAACAGTCCAAAAGTTTGCTCCAGGGGACCCTGTCAAACGCCTTTTCCAGATCTATGAAACAAAGATGGATCTCACTCTTATACTCAAGGGCCTTTTCACTCAGCTGTCTGAGTGTGAAGATTAGGTCTTGAGTATTTCGGTTTGTTCGGAATCCGCACTGGACCTCATCCAATTTTTGCTTAGCTAGGCGTCGGAGTCTCTGCTCTAGGATTCTAGAGTAGATTTTACCAGGGACACTGAGAAGGGATATGCCTCTATGGTTTCCACACTGTCGATTGTCACCCTTTTTGAAAATTGGTGTTATGATGGCAATCTCCCAATCCTTTGGTATGGTCTTTTTGCACCACGCTGCTTGTAGGACCCTTAAGAGTAATAGGTCGCCTGATGCTCCCATGTACTTAACAATTTCTGGTGTTATACCATCATGCCCTGCTGCTTTGCTCATCTTGATTTTCTCCAGTGCTGCCTTCAGTTCTTCCATCTTTATGTCTTCCCTAATAGTGAGTTTCAAAAAAAAAGAAAGATAGGGAAGAAAATACAGCAACTTAAATTCCTCCTGCCTAAGAGTGAAACGGTGATAATTACAAGAGGGGATTAGGTCAGCTGGCCACCTTGATTCTTCTGATATGTGTTAAAAATAATTTAATAAAGTAAGCCCCTATAAAATAATCCGAAACAAACAATCAGACATACACATCAACCAATAACAACAATCAATGTACTATACACTGAACACGAAAGGTGCAGTGAAAATGACAAAGAAACGTTATTTATTAATGAATGGAAATATAATGAATGAATGAAGTCAAAAAATGTTGAGTGAATAAACAAGTGATGTGTGCAAGTATCTTTCACAAACGCTAGTGTCAGTTTTTTAATTTAACAGAGTTTTTGTGTCACTACTGTTTCATCATAATTATATGTAGGAGAGTGATGGGTTCCAGTGCAGATATCAACAGTAGTATACAATGCGCAAAACGATTATCATTCAGGCGGCGGCGCATGACTTTTATATAGCAAAAAAAAAAAAAAACGATTATCATTCAGGCGGTGGCGCATGACTTTTATATAGCAAAAAAAAAAAAAAAAAAAAAGATTATCATTCAGGCGGCGGCGCATGACTTTTATATAAGAAAATACTCATTGAGCAGGTGGAGCATCAGGCGGGATGACTTTTTATATAAGAAAATACTCAGTGTGCAGGTGGAGCAGCAGGCGGGATGACTTTTTATATAAGAAAATACTCAGTGTGCAGGTGGAGCAGCAGGTGTTGGTACATGACTTTGTATATAAGAAAATACTCAGTATGCAGGTGGAGCATTAGGTGGGGTGACTTTTTATATAGGGAAAATGTGCAGGGGCAAGAGGGCGGGGCGACTTTTATATAAGAAAATACTCAGTGTGCAGGTGGAGCATCAGGTGGAGGGTGATGACTTTTTATATAAGGGATTGAGGTGGAGCATCAGGCGGCGGGTGATGATATTTTATATAAGGGATTGACGTGGAGCAGCAGGTGTTGGTGCATGACTTTTTATATAAGGAATTGAGAAGAAGGAGAGGAGGAGGTACATGACTTTTTATATATAAGGAAAATGTGCAGGTGGAGCATCAGGCGGAGGGTGATGACTTTTTATATAAGGAAATACTCATTGTGCAGGTGGAGCATCAGGCGGAGGGTGATGACTTTTTATATAAGAAAATAATCAGTGTGCAGGTGGAGCAGCAGGCGTTGGTACATGACTTTTTATATAAGGAAAATGTGCAGGTGGAGCATCAGGCGGCGGGTGATGACATTTTATATAAGGGATTGAGGTGGAGCAGCAGGTGTTGGTGCATGACTTTTTATATAAGGAATTGAGGAGGAGCAGCAGGCGTTGGTACATGACTTTTTATATAAGGAAATACTCAGTGTGCAGGTGGAGCATCAGGCGGGATGACTTTTTATATAAGGAAATACTCATTACACAGGTGGAGCATTAGTCGGGATGACTTTTTATATAAGAAAATACTCAGTGTGCAGGTGGAGCATTAGGCGGGATGACTTTTTATATAAGGAAATACTCATTGTGCAGATGGAGCATCAAGCGGGGTGACTTTTTATATAAGAAAATACTCATTGTACAGGTGGCGCATCAGGCGGGATGACTTTTTATATAAGGGAAATGTGGTGGCGCTTTGTGGTGGCACGTGACTTTTTATATAAGGAAAAGGTGCAGGTGCAAGAGGGCGGACTTGAGATAACAAGAAGAGGATAATAGGAAGATGGCGGGGTGACTTTTTATATAAGGGAAATGTGGCGGTGCACCGCAGGCGCAAGATGGCGGGATGACTTTTTATATAAGGAATTGAGGGGGAGGGTAGGAGGAGGCGGATGACTTTTTATATAGTAATATATTAGTGTTTATTTTTAGATAACAAGAAGGCGTTATTTATACACATATATTAATTCTGCAGGAGTGATGCAGGGACAAGATGGCGGGATAACTTTTTAATATAAGGAATTGAGGAGGCGGGTAGACGGAGCTCAGGAGAAGTGGGTGACTTTTATATACCACTATATTAGCTCGCTAATAGTGTGTTGTGGTCGAGTGGAGGTTTTTTGTGGTGGGGGTGACGAGGCATGGGTGTAATGTACCAGATGGGGTTAGGTTAGGGGGGCAGTTTTTGTGTGATGTGGTAGGGTTTTGGAGGTGGAAGAGAGAGATATTTTAGATGTGTGTGTGTGTGTCTGTGTATTCGGTACTCTGTGTTAAGATGTTAAAATAATTATTTCTATTTAGAGAATATATAAGTTTTAGTTGCTTGTTTATGTGTGTGTTGTGTTAGGACACCATAAATAACTTTAAAAATATCTGTTTTTCGTGTGTTAGGGTGTTAAATTATTTCTGTTTAATAAAATTATAAAAAGGTTTTAGTTGTTTGTGTATTGTATTAAATATTTAAACAAAAAGATATGTCTGTGTTAGGCTGTAAAAATATCTCTGTAGCCAAATATCTGTTTGTTATTTTTATCTGTTAAGATGTTAACTCAGATACTAAATTTTTATTTTTTATCTTGACATAACATTTTTAAAGAGTGGTTGATAAGCCTTAACCGATTATGTTCTAGGAAAAAAGATTTTCCTTATTTTCTCACCTACTGTTAGACAAGTATTTTTGTTCATTTTTGCGAGATTTATTTGTGTTAACATAACAAATATAAAAAAAGACAGAATCTGATACCTCAAAAATTAATAAACACTTTTATCACATTAAAAATATTATTTAGAACATACCATATTTGTCTAGCTACACAAAGAAAAACTCCTTGTTACAAAGTAGCAAAACACGTTAATAAAACGTATTACTTAAACGAAAGGGCGTCACATGTCTAGCAAACATGTTGGGTCAACCACAGACTGAGTTTTTAATCGATATCTATGTTGCCACAGCTGACGTGTGGTATTTCTGACACGCTAACATCACAGAATAAGAAATAAGACTGTGTTTATTCTCTTTCTCTCTCTCTCTCTCTCTCTTTCTCTCTCTCCCTCTCTCTCTCTGTCTTTCTCTTTCTTTCTTTCTCTCTAACTCTCTCTCTCTCTAACTCTCTCTCTCTCTCTGTCTTTCTTTCTCTGTTTGTCTCTCTCTCTTCTCGTTCTTTTCTCTCTCTTTCTTTCTCTCTCTTTCTTTCTCTCTCTCTCTCTATTTAACTGATTGTTACATATATGTATTTTATTCTCTTTCTCATTGTCTCACTCTCTCTCTCTGTCTCTTTCTTTCTTTCTCTCTAACTCTCTCTCTCTGTCTTTCTTTCTCTGTTTGTCTCTCTCTCTCTCTCTCTCTTTTCTCTCTCATCCATGTTTAATAAAACTCAAAACACACGTAGTTTTTTTTTTCTTTTAACGCCCTTGGTCATACACACACACGTTCATACTTTACTAACTCTGCATTTAAGTTATCGTGGTCAGGCGTTTTCCATTCTTTAACCCCTTGATTGCCGTGATGATTTCTTCCTTCCGTGGAATGTTTGTATTAACAGCTTGATCGTTTTCAGCTTGAGGAACATTGAACTGTGTCTCTATAGTTGCCTGAAGGTTTTGGAACAATCAATTTGTAAAGCCCGTGTTATTGCTTACGAACACACACAATATTTTAGAAAATAAACGCCTTAACAAAACTATGTAAAATCTTACAGATAACTCATAGTGACAGACTCTCGCAAATCAAGAAAAGCTAACACTGAATATTTGTTCAACAGCACGTTGGGTATCGATTAGGATTCTGGATAATCAACCAGCTGTTACCACGAAACGCATTCACCTCTCACTCCCGAACTGCCACTTCTTCATGGTAGACGTATATATCTAAATACATCGTCTTCCTATTATCTCAAAGTCTAAATATATCGTCTCCCTATTATTGGTTTCTTGTTATCTAAAAATCTCAAAGTCTTCCTATTATTCACCTATGTATATATGACTATTTAGCGTATAACTGCTGTAACATCGTGTATATGAATACCTGTCTATATGTAAAATAAACAACACACACTACCAGGACGCAAGTTCGATGGTAGAACTAGTACAGGTCTCTAACACTTAACGCCGATCTATACATATTGTATATATAACAATTAAAATACCGGCACACAAAAACCCACACCCCACGATTCGACAGCCCCACAAGTGTATTATCTGCGAGTGTGTTTTCATTACAAATCAATAACTAAAACTAAAAATTGAGTAAAAAGGTTATTTAGACTCCAGTTTGCAATAGAAAGTACGGCAGACATCTGAAAGTACGCTGAAAACAACTGCAAATATGTTCAAGACATAAGTGCGTTCGAGACATCAGAAAGGGCATTGAAGACAAATTAAGGTACGTAAGCGACAACTGAAAGTACGATGAAGCCACTTAAAAGTACAAGGAAGACAACTGAAATTACAATGAAAACAATTAAAAGTACATTTACGACGCCTGAAAGTACGTTGAAGACAACTGAAAATACTCCGGAAAAAAAAATACACTGACCGCAATGAGAAATATGCTTCCTCTTCTTGATAAGTGAACCTCGTACTGATTAAACATGGCCTGTAATGAAATTTCTTATCGATTATCCCCGTGTTCTAAGTTGGATTCGCGTGGAAGGCGGTGACTGAATAAAGAAAGACATACGAACGGTGATTCTCAAAATATGGTGCGCGGAAAGCCTATTTGAGGGTCGACGAGGTGAACACTATGTTCCTTATAATCGAACACCTTCTTTTGATATTGTCATATCCTCGCGGTACAACTCTTATCTACAAAAGATCTCTGGGACCTCAATAATTTGTAAGACATCACAGGGTTCTTAGACTAAACCGTTTGAGACACGTTGTTCTATAATAAAGTATTCTGTACACGATCGGCCGGGGCACAACTTTTCTAAAATATTTAACCCTGTACAATCTATGTTAACCAAGAAAGCTAAGGTAACATATGGTGATGCTCAACATCTAAACTCTCTGTATACAACTACCTACAGACACACACACACACAGATACCTATAGGTATATGCACCAACACATAAACTACCTGGCCGACAAGATCTTCCACTCTGTACAACAACCAAGAAACCATACAACACATAATACAACACATATGCACCAACACATAAACTACCTGGCCGACGAGATCTTTCACTCTGTACAACAACCAAGAAACCATACAACACATAATACAACACACCTCTCACGATTAATTACGCGTTTAGTCAGACCCTGGTTAACCCACCCCAAGCCTGTTTTTTTTTTCATAGACAATGGCGTGATAACGACAGACACTCATCTTGTTGAAGATGGTTACGCGAAAAAGACGTGACAGACTTCTCAAGTAATCCGAACCACCTGTGTTCTGATGGCTCCTAGTGGTATACGAAAAAAGAAGTGCGGTTATACGTCACCCATAGATCAACTAACTTTGTCAATAAATATATAAAATGTATCTAGTGTTTTCTCTTTTATATTTCTATATATGTATAACTAAATAGCGTCTAACTGTTGAAAAATTGGTTACCTATCTGTAATATGTACGTATAAACACATTTTCGTTATATAAAAGTCACGCGGTTGTAGACTGTATAAACAAACACACCAACACACATAACAAAACAATTCCACAACACACAAAAATCCGCCCTAACCTAACCCCACCTGCTACATTACACCCGTACCTCATCACCGACGTCTCTTCACTCCCACCTCTCAATGCTGGTCCACTCGCCTGCTACACCCCAAAAATGTACACAGATGCATACTGACAACGTCACCACATCTCCCCTCAACATCTAAAATATCTCTCTCTTCCACCTCCAAAACCCTACCACATCACACAAAAACTGCCCCCCCTAACTAACCCCATCTGGTACATTACACCCATGCCTCGTCACCCCCACCACAAAAAACCTCCACTCGACCACAAAACACTATTAGCGAGCTAATATAGTGGTATATAAAAGTCACCCACTTCTCCTGAGCTCCGTCTACCCGCCTCCTCAATTCCTTATATTAAAAAGTCATCCCGCCATCTTGTCCCTGCATCACTCCTGCAGAATTAATATATGTGTATAAATAACGCCTTCTTGTTATCTAAAAATAAACACTAATATATTACTATATAAAAAGTCATCCGCCTCCTCCTACCCTCCCCCTCAATTCCTTATATAAAAAGTCATCCCGCCATCTTGCGCCTGCGGTGCACCGCTACATTTCCCTTATATAAAAAGTCACCCCGCCATCTTCCTATTATCCTCTTCTTGTTATCTCAAGTCCGCCCTCTTGCACCTGCACCTTTTCCTTATATAAAAAGTCATGCGCCACCACAAAGCGCCACCACATTTCCCTTATATAAAAAGTCATCCCGCCTAATGCTCCACCTGCACACTGAGTATTTTCTTATATAAAAAGTCATCCCGACTAATGCTCCACCTGCGTAATGAGTATTTCCTTATATAAAAAGTCATCCCGCCTGATGCTCCACCTGCACACTGAGTATTTCCTTATATAAAAAGTCATGTACCAACGCCTGCTGCTCCTCCTCAATTCCTTATATAAAAAGTCATGCACCAACACCTGCTGCTCCACCTCAATCCTTTATATAAAATGTCATCACCCGCCGCCTGATGCTCCACCTGCACATTTTCCTTATATAAAAAGTCATGTACCAACGCCTGCTGCTCCACCTGCACAATGATTATTTTCTTATATAAAAAGTCATCACCCTCCGCCTGATGCTCCACCTGCACAATGAGTATTTCCTTATATAAAAAGTCATCACCCTCCGCCTGATGCTCCACCTGCACATTTTCCTTATATATAAAAAGTCATGTACCTCCTCCTCTCCTTCTTCTCAATTCCTTATATAAAAAGTCATGCACCAACACCTGCTGCTCCACGTCAATCCCTTATATAAAATATCATCACCCGCCGCCTGATGCTCCACCTCAATCCCTTATATTAAAAAATCATCACCCTCCGCCTGATGCTCCACCTGCACACTGAGTATTTTCTTATATACAAAGTCATGCACCAATATAAAAAGTCACCTCACCTAATGCTCCACCTGCATACTGAGTATTTTCTTATATACAAAGTCATGCACCAACACCTGCTGCTCCACGTCAATCCCTTATATAAAATATCATCACCCGCCGCCTGATGCTCCACCTCAATCCCTTATATTAAAAAATCATCACCCTCTGCCTGATGCTCCACCTGCACACTGAGTATTTTCTTATATACAAAGTCATGCACCAATATAAAAAGTCACCTCACCTAATGCTCCACCTGCACACTGAGTATTTTCTTATATACAAAGTCATGCACCAATATAAAAAGTCACCTCACCTAATGCTCCACCTGCATACTGAGTATTTTCTTATATACAAAGTCATGTACCAATATAAAAAGTCACCTCACCTAATGCTCCACCTGCATACTGAGTATTTTCTTATATACAAAGTCATGCACCAATATAAAAAGTCACCTCACCTAATGCTCCACCTGCATACTGAGTATTTTCTTATATACAAAGTCATGCACCAATATAAAAAGTCACCTCACCTAATGCTCCACCTGCATACTGAGTATTTTCTTATATACAAAGTCATGCACCAATATAAAAAGTCACCTCACCTAATGCTCCACCTGCACACTGAGTATTTTCTTATATACAAAGTCATGCACCAATATAAAAAGTCACCTCACCTAATGCTCCACCTGCACACTGAGTATTTTCTTATATACAAAGTCATGTACCAATATAAAAAGTCACCTCACCTAATGCTCCACCTGCATACTGAGTATTTTCTTATATACAAAGTCATGCACCAATATAAAAAGTCACCTCACCTAATGCTCCACCTGCATACTGAGTATTTTCTTATATACAAAGTCATGCACCAATATAAAAAGTCACCTCACCTAATGCTCCACCTGCATACTGAGTATTTTCTTATATACAAAGTCATGCACCAATATAAAAAGTCACCTCACCTAATGCTCCACCTGCACACTGAGTATTTTCTTATATACAAAGTCATGTACCAACACCTGCTGCTCCACCTGCATACTGAGTATTTTCTTATATACAAAGTCATGCACCAATATAAAAAGTCACCTCACCCAATGCTCCACCTGCACACTGAGTATTTTCTTATATACAAAGTCATGCACCAATATAAAAAGTCACCTCACCTAATGCTCCACCTGCATACTGAGTATTTTCTTATATACAAAGTCATGCACCAATATAAAAAGTCACCTCACCTAATGCTCCACCTGCATACTGAGTATTTTCTTATATACAAAGTCATGCACCAATATAAAAAGTCACCTCACCTAATGCTCCACCTGCATACTGAGTATTTTCTTATATACAAAGTCATGTACCAACACCTGCTGCTCCACCTGCATACTGAGTATTTTCTTATATACAAAGTCATGCACCAATATAAAAAGTCACCTCACCTAATGCTCCACCTGCATACTGAGTATTTTCTTATATACAAAGTCATGCACCAATATAAAAAGTCACCTCACCTAATGCTCCACCTGCATACTGAGTATTTTCTTATATACAAAGTCATGCACCAATATAAAAAGTTACCTCACCTAATGCTCCACCTGCACACTGAGTATTTTCTTATATACAAAGTCATGCACCAATATAAAAAGTCACCTCACCTAATGCTCCACCTGCATACTGAGTATTTTCTTATATACAAAGTCATGCACCAATATAAAAAGTCACCTCACCTAATGCTCCACCTGCATACTGAGTATTTTCTTATATACAAAGTCATGCACCAATATAAAAAGTCACCTCACCTAATGCTCCACCTGCATACTGAGTATTTTCTTATATACAAAGTCATGCACCAATATAAAAAGTCACCTCACCTAATGCTCCACCTGCATACTGAGTATTTTCTTATATAAAAAGTCATGTACCAACACCTGCTGCTCCACCTGCATACTGAGTATTTTCTTATATACAAAGTCATGCACCAATATAAAAAGTCACCTCACCTAATGCTCCACCTGCACACTGAGTATTTTCTTATATACAAAGTCATGTACCAACACCTGCTGCTCCACCTGCATACTGAGTATTTTCTTATATACAAAGTCATGCACCAATATAAAAAGTCACCTCACCTAATGCTCCACCTGCACACTGAGTATTTTCTTATATACAAAGTCATGTACCAACACCTGCTGCTCCACCTGCATACTGAGTATTTTCTTATATACAAAATCATGCACCAATATAAAAAGTCACCTCACCTAATGCTCCACCTGCATACTGAGTATTTTCTTATATACAAAGTCATGCACCAATATAAAAAGTCACCTCACCTAATGCTCCACCTGCATACTGAGTATTTTCTTATATACAAAGTCATGCACCAATATAAAAAGTCACCTCACCTAATGCTCCACCTGCATACTGAGTATTTTCTTATATACAAAGTCATGCACCAATATAAAAAGTCACCTCACCTAATGCTCCACCTGCATACTGAGTATTTTCTTATATACAAAGTCATGTACCAACACCTGCTGCTCCACCTGCATACTGAGTATTTTCTTATATACAAAGTCATGCACCAATATAAAAAGTCACCTCACCTAATGCTCCACCTGCACACTGAGTATTTTCTTATATACAAAGTCATGCACCAATATAAAAAGTCACCTCACCTAATGCTCCACCTGCATACTGAGTATTTTCTTATATACAAAGTCATGCACCAATATAAAAAGTCACCTCACCTAATGCTCCACCTGCATACTGAGTATTTTCTTATATACAAAGTCATGCACCAATATAAAAAGTCACCTCACCTAATGCTCCACCTGCATACTGAGTATTTTCTTATATACAAAGTCATGCACCAATATAAAAAGTCACCTCACCTAATGCTCCACCTGCATACTGAGTATTTTCTTATATACAAAGTCATGTACCAACACCTGCTGCTCCACCTGCATACTGAGTATTTTCTTATATACAAAGTCATGCACCAATATAAAAAGTCACCTCACCTAATGCTCCACCTGCACACTGAGTATTTTCTTATATACAAAGTCATGCACCAATATAAAAAGTCACCTCACCTAATGCTCCACCTGCATACTGAGTATTTTCTTATATACAAAGTCATGCACCAATATAAAAAGTCACCTCACCTAATGCTCCACCTGCACACTGAGTATTTTCTTATATACAAAGTCATGCACCAATATAAAAAGTCACCTCACCTAATGCTCCACCTGCACACTGAGTATTTTCTTATATACAAAGTCATGCACCAATATAAAAAGTCACCTCACCTAATGCTCCACCTGCATACTGAGTATTTTCTTATATACAAAGTCATGCACCAATATAAAAAGTCACCTCACCTAATGCTCCACCTGCACACTGAGTATTTTCTTATATACAAAGTCATGCACCAATATAAAAAGTCACCTCACCTAATGCTCCACCTGCACACTGAGTATTTTCTTATATACAAAGTCATGCACCAATATAAAAAGTCACCTCACCTAATGCTCCACCTGCATACTGAGTATTTTCTTATATACAAAGTCATGCACCAATATAAAAAGTCACCTCACCTAATGCTCCACCTGCACACTGAGTATTTTCTTATATACAAAGTCATGCACCAATATAAAAAGTCACCTCACCTAATGCTCCACCTGCATACTGAGTATTTTCTTATATACAATGTCATGCACCAATATAAAAAGTCACCTCACCTAATGCTCCACCTGCACACTGAGTATTTTCTTATATACAAAGTCATGTACCAACACCTGCTGCTCCACCTGCATACTGAGTATTTTCTTATATACAAAGTCATGCACCAATATAAAAAGTCACCTCACCTAATGCTCCACCTGCACCTTTTCCTTATATAAAAAGTCATGCGCCACCACAAAGCGCCACCACATTTCCCTTATATAAAAAGTCATCCCGCCTAATGCTCCACCTGCACACTGAGTATTTTCTTATATACAAAGTCATGCACCAATATAAAAAGTCACCTCACCTAATGCTCCACCTGCATACTGAGTATTTTCTTATATACAAAGTCATGCACCAATATAAAAAGTCACCTCACCTAATGCTCCACCTGCACACTGAGTATTTTCTTATATACAAAGTCATGCACCAATATAAAAAGTCACCTCACCTAATGCTCCACCTGCATACTGAGTATTTTCTTATATACAAAGTCATGCACCAATATAAAAAGTCACCTCACCTAATGCTCCACCTGCACACTGAGTATTTTCTTATATACAAAGTCATGCACCAATATAAAAAGTCACCTCACCTAATGCTCCACCTGCACACTGAGTATTTTCTTATATACAAAGTCATGCACCAATATAAAAAGTCACCTCACCTAATGCTCCACCTGCATACAGAGTATTTTCTTATATACAAAGTCATGCACCAATATAAAAAGTCACCTCACCTAATGCTCCACCTGCACACTGAGTATTTTCTTATATACAAAGTCATGCACCAATATAAAAAGTCACCTCACCTAATGCTCCACCTGCATACTGAGTATTTTCTTATATACAAAGTCATGCACCAATATAAAAAGTCACCTCACCTAATGCTCCACCTGCATACTGAGTATTTTCTTATATACAAAGTCATGCACCAATATAAAAAAGTCACCTCACCTAATGCTCCACCTGCATAATGAGTATTTTCTTATATACAAAGTCATGTACCAATATAAAAAGTCACCTCACCTAATGCTCCACCTGCATACTGAGTATTTTCTTATATACAAAGTCATGCACCAATATAAAAAGTCACCTCACCTAATGCTCCACCTGCACACTGAGTATTTTCTTATATACAAAGTCATGTACCAATATAAAAAGTCACCTCACCTAATGCTCCACCTGCATACTGAGTATTTTCTTATATACAAAGTCATGCACCAATATAAAAAGTCACCTCACCTAATGCTCCACCTGCACACTGAGTATTTTCTTATATACAAAGTCATGTACCAATATAAAAAGTCACCTCACCTAATGCTCCACCTGCACACTGAGTATTTTCTTATATACAAAGTCATGCACCAAATATAAAAAGTCACCTCACCTAATGCTCCACCTGCATACTGAGTATTTTCTTATATACAAAGTCATGCACCAATATAAAAAGTCACCTCACCTAATGCTCCACCTGCACACTGAGTATTTTCTTATATACAAAGTCATGCACCAATATAAAAAGTCACCTCACCTAATGCTCCACCTGCATACTGAGTATTTTCTTATATACAAAGTCATGCACCAATATAAAAAGTCACCTCACCTAATGCTCCACCTGCACACTGAGTATTTTCTTATATACAAAGTCATGCACCAATATAAAAAGTCACCTCACCTAATGCTCCACCTGCATACTGAGTATTTTCTTATATACAAAGTCATGCACCAATATAAAAAGTCACCTCACCTAATGCTCCACCTGCACACTGAGTATTTTCTTATATACAAAGTCATGCACCAATATAAAAAGTCACCTCACCTAATGCTCCACCTGCATACTGAGTATTTTCTTATATACAATGTCATGCACCAATATAAAAAGTCACCTCACCTAATGCTCCACCTGCACACTGAGTATTTTCTTATATACAAAGTCATGTACCAACACCTGCTGCTCCACCTGCATACTGAGTATTTTCTTATATACAAAGTCATGCACCAATATAAAAAGTCACCTCACCTAATGCTCCACCTGCACACTGAGTATTTTCTTATATACAAAGTCATGCACCAATATAAAAAGTCACCTCACCTAATGCTCCACCTGCACACTGAGTATTTTCTTATATACAAAGTCATGCACCAATATAAAAAGTCACCTCACCTAATGCTCCACCTGCATACTGAGTATTTTCTTATATACAAAGTCATGCACCAATATAAAAAGTCACCTCACCTAATGCTCCACCTGCACACTGAGTATTTTCTTATATACAAAGTCATGCACCAATATAAAAAGTCACCTCACCTAATGCTCCACCTGCATACTGAGTATTTTCTTATATACAAAGTCATGCACCAATATAAAAAGTCACCTCACCTAATGCTCCACCTGCACACTGAGTATTTTCTTATATACAAAGTCATGCACCAATATAAAAAGTCACCTCACCTAATGCTCCACCTGCACACTGAGTATTTTCTTATATACAAAGTCATGCACCAATATAAAAAGTCACCTCACCTAATGCTCCACCTGCATACTGAGTATTTTTTTATATACAAAGTCATGCACCAATATAAAAAGTCACCTCACCTAATGCTCCACCTGCACACTGAGTATTTTCTTATATACAAAGTCATGCACCAATATAAAAAGTCACCTCACCTAATGCTCCACCTGCATACTGAGTATTTTCTTATATATACAAAGTCATGCACCAATATAAAAAGTCACCTCACCTAATGCTCCACCTGCATACTGAGTATTTTCTTATATACAAAGTCATGCACCAATATAAAAAGTCACCTCACCTAATGCTCCACCTGCATACTGAGTATTTTCTTATATACAAAGTCATGTACCAATATAAAAAGTCACCTCACCTAATGCTCCACCTGCATACTGAGTATTTTCTTATATACAAAGTCATGCACCAATATAAAAAGTCACCTCACCTAATGCTCCACCTGCACACTGAGTATTTTCTTATATACAAAGTCATGTACCAATATAAAAAGTCACCTCACCTAATGCTCCACCTGCATACTGAGTATTTTCTTATATACAAAGTCATGCACCAATATAAAAAGTCACCTCACCTAATGCTCCACCTGCACACTGAGTATTTTCTTATATACAAAGTCATGTACCAATATAAAAAGTCACCTCACCTAATGCTCCACCTGCACACTGAGTATTTTCTTATATACAAAGTCATGCACCAATATAAAAAGTCACCTCACCTAATGCTCCACCTGCATACTGAGTATTTTCTTATATACAAAGTCATGCACCAATATAAAAAGTCACCTCACCTAATGCTCCACCTGCACACTGAGTATTTTCTTATATACAAAGTCATGCACCAATATAAAAAGTCACCTCACCTAATGCTCCACCTGCATA
Source organism: Oreohelix idahoensis (assembly GCA_024509875.1). NCBI lineage: Eukaryota > Metazoa > Mollusca > Gastropoda > Stylommatophora > Oreohelicidae > Oreohelix > Oreohelix idahoensis. The sequence goes on from JAMPIV010014143.1 coordinate 43,639, forward strand.
CTGAGTATTTTTCTTATATACAAAGTCATGCACCAATATAAAAAGTCACCTCACCTAATGCTCCACCTGCACACTGAGTATTTTCTTATATACAAAGTCATGCACCAATATAAAAAGTCACCTCACCTAATGCTCCACCTGCATACTGAGTATTTTCTTATATACAAAGTCATGCACCAATATAAAAAGTCACCTCACCTAATGCTCCACCTGCACACTGAGTATTTTCTTATATACAAAGTCATGCACCAATATAAAAAGTCACCTCACCTAATGCTCCACCTGCATACTGAGTATTTTCTTATATACAAAGTCATGCACCAATATAAAAAGTCACCTCACCTAATGCTCCACCTGCACACTGAGTATTTTCTTATATACAAAGTCATGCACCAATATAAAAAGTCACCTCACCTAATGCTCCACCTGCATACTGAGTATTTTCTTATATACAAAGTCATGTACCAATATAAAAAGTCACCTCACCTAATGCTCCATCTGCACACTGAGTATTTTCTTATATACAAAGTCATGCACCAATATAAAAAGTCACCTCACCTAATGCTCCACCTGCACACTGAGTATTTTCTTATATACAAAGTCATGCACCAATATAAAAAGTCACCTCACCTAATGCTCCACCTGCATACTGAGTATTTTCTTATATACAAAGTCATGCACCAATATAAAAAGTCACCTCACCTAATGCTCCACCTGCATACTGAGTATTTTCTTATATACAAAGTCATGCACCAATATAAAAAGTCACCTCACCTAATGCTCCACCTGCATACTGAGTATTTTCTTATATACAAAGTCATGTACCAATATAAAAAGTCACCTCACCTAATGCTCCACCTGCACACTGAGTATTTTCTTATATACAAAGTCATGCACCAATATAAAAAGTCACCTCACCTAATGCTCCACCTGCATACTGAGTATTTTCTTATATACAAAGTCATGCACCAATATAAAAAGTCACCTCACCTAATGCTCCACCTGCATACTGAGTATTTTCTTATATACAAAGTCATGTACCAATATAAAAAGTCACCTCACCTAATGCTCCACCTGCATACTGAGTATTTTCTTATATACAAAGTCATGTACCAATATAAAAAGTCACCTCACCTAATGCTCCACCTGCACACTGAGTATTTTCTTATATAAAAAGTCATCCCGCCTGATGCTCCACCTGCACATTTTCCCTATATAAAAAGTCATCCCGCCTGCTGCTCCACCTGCACACTGCGTATTTTCTTATATAAAAAGTCATCCCGCCTGATGCTCCACCTGCTCAATGAGTATTTTCTTATATAAAAGTCATGCGCCGCCGCCTGAATGATAATCGTTTTTTTTTTTTTTTTGCTATATAAAAGTCATGCGCCGCCGCCTGAGAACGCCTGAAATCGATCGGAGTATTTTGCTATATAAAAGTCACACGCCGCCGCCTGAATGATAATCGTTTTGCGCATTGTATACTACTATCAACTTAGCTGAAATGTCTTAGAACAGGTCACTGGGACTATGCTCCACTTGCAAAAGTCAATTGAGGTTTCCCGCTGATTCAGGCAACAAGATCAGGCTCAGGGTTTCCAGTTCTTCTCTTTAACCACAGGAAAAATGGAGATCTTGCCTCTACTGGTTCGAACTTGATAGGAAATAAAAGAAACAACAAGGCGCCGTAAGTACTCCCATCTTCAAGAGGGTTTGTACGCACTATCCATTTCTACCATAATTCAGCTTTTAAAATACCCATTAGTGACAATACCCTATTAGACTTCTGGTTTCATTGGCAACCAATTTACAGTAGTGCTCTGAAACTGTCTGTTCATCTCATAAATTGTTCTTTTTCTCACACAGTCTCTGTAGAGCTGTCACTACCTTCACAGTTATTATCTTGACACTAACGCTTCTGCTCCATTGTGACCACAGCAATATAAAAATGTATCAACAAATGTACATCCTAAACATAAGTGAATCTAATAACCATGGCTAATGGTCCTATTATGCCTGCCGTAATATAATGATAGACTGTAGCAATAAATTCCCCATTTATTAATTTAAATGACGTCAGGTAACATTAGCCAAATTTCCTGATATACAATAAAGTAATTCAATGCTGGCAAAGTATATCGAGTTATGTACCATACGTTATTGGGGTATAACACCCGTACAACATGTATCCATCAATTATACGACAAAGTTTATAAATCACAAGTCATATATGAATTACCGTAAAATCTCGCGTATATAATACGCACAATTTTTACTCATTTTTGCCCGCTAAAACTCGGGTGCGTATTATACTATCTTTTTCTTCTTCTTTCGTCCTTGGCCAACGACCGGCAAAGCAGTCAGTAGCCATTACGCCTAGTGGCGTCTTAAGGGCAACAGCGAATAGATTTTCTTTGCCATTGTTCCCATCACGCCTAATGGCGTCTTTAGGTCAACGACAAATCAATCCGTTTGCTGTTGTTTCCGTAATCAAAGTGAATGGCAAACGGGTGATCAGCCCGTTGGGGCGTATTATACGCGAGTACTAAAAAATACGTAATTTTCGATATCGAAAGTACCTACATTGGAAAGTCTGTCAAGTTTTTGTCACAATTTGACAGTGAAAATGGCGCAAAATTGAATGTGCCATGTGTTTTCTTATGTGTCAGACATTGTTGCAAAACGCATTTCGCATTCTTGGTCTTCAATCTGTTTTGATATTAAGCTTGGTTGTGAAGTTTGTCATTTGATTATTTTGAGCCCTAAAAATGAATTCGAGAAAATGTTGTACTGCAGCAGAAAAGCTCTTAGTGGTAAAATATGCAGAATCTAACGGCAATTGGGCAGCAAGTCGACATTTTTTCATTAACGAGTGCAACATTCGATTATGGCGAAAAAATAAAGAGGCGCTGCAAGTGTTGCCTAGTAAGAAAAAGGCGAATCGTGGGTCACCACCAGATCTTCCAGACCTCAAAAAAAAAAAAAACATTATTGGAGTGGGTAGTGGATAGAAGGCAACAAAGCATCGTTGTTTCATGCATTGAAATCCGACTTAAAGCTCTGGAACTTAAAAAATCTCGTACAGGCACAACAACATTTAAAGCGTCATATGGATGGGCAGTTCGTTTTATGAAGCGACATGGTCTTTCAGTTCGTCGAAGAACTACTATCGCGCAGTATCTTCCATCTTCTTTCAGATTTTTAACAAATGTTTAATAAAATAAAATCTTGAAAAATTATGGTGCGTATTATACACGAATTTCCATTTTACCAGAAAATTTTGGGCTAAATCAAGCATGCGTATTATACACGAGTGCGTTTATACGCGAGATTTTACGGTATACATAATATACTAAAGGAAAATAAAACAAAAACTTACCCACTCAGAAAGAATTCTATCTAATGGCTGGCAGAGAGAGTTAATAAATGCTCTCTGTTACTTTTGCCTATTCGATGAATTGACCCAAGACTTTGCAAAGCAATAGTGAAGAACGAGAGTTTTGTCTCCCCATATAAACAGTTTTTCCATTGAGTAAAGTAAAAAGAAGGATTAACAAAACATGGAAAGAACTAGCACAGATGGCAAAAGACATAAGAGCTTGAGGTGACCTCGTTGAAGGTTTATGATTCACATGGAGATAAAGGGTGATGAGGGTGATATACTTTAAAAGACTGAAAAGATGGTGTTCTGACAAAGAATGACAAGGTGATATTTTTATAAAGACTTATAAGGTGATATTCGATATTCTTTATAAAGATGATATTCTTATAAAGAACAAGAAGATTATAGTCTTATACAGAACAAGAAGATGATATTCTCATAAAGAACAATAAGATGATAGTCTTATAAAGAACAAGAAGATGATAGTCTTATAAAGAACAAGTAGGTGATATTCTTATAAAGAACTATAAGATTATGATAAAGAACGATAAGATGAAAGTCTTATATAAAGAATGATGATATCCCCTTACCACTGCAAACATTCTATTTTTAGTAACACCCAATTTATGAGAGCGCCCGTGATTAGAGCGATGACCTCTCGGCAAAGATAGCAGGTTGGAAACACGGTGGCATCACGCTCCAGTCTACCCAGCTGTAAATGAGTACCTGACTCTGCTCTTTAGTTAGGGAAGGCAAATGCAGCTATAAAGGGAACTGATCATGGTACCTCTCCAAGCTCGACCTAATAAAGTGAAGTCTCTAACACTTCATCCTCCTAAGGCAGTATGAGCTATGGAACTACTTTTTTTAACCCATTTATGAAAGTCAGAACCTTTTTGGTTGTGTTCTCCATGTTTCAGAGCCATACAATAGGACTGACTTGACATTTGAGTTGAAGATTCTGATTTGTGTGCTGGGCTTGACTTTCTTTAATCTCCATATATTTCCCATTCCAAGGAAAGTTCCTCAAGCCTTCTGTATTCTTATTTTGATATGATTGTCTGTTCCTCCAACTGTCTGTTCCTCCAACTGTCTGTTCCTCCAACTGTCTGTTCCTCCAACTGTCTGTTCCTCCAACTGTGTCTATACTGCAGCCATCTTGTAGTGATGTTTCTTCAAGTGCAATATTGTTATCGTTTCCTGCATTTACTCTCATTATCTTTGTTTTCTCCCTGTGAATTTTCAGACCCACTTGTTGTGACCTCATTTTCATATTGTCTTGCATCCGATTACGGTTATGAGACAGGACAGCCAGTTCATCGGCAAAACTGTTAATTTTACTTTAAGTAGTGCAAACAAAATAGTATATTAAGTAAAATAGTGTTTAATTAATCAGGCTTTTACAAAGATGTTCTCTTTCATGTGTCGTGCCCCAGCAGGAAATATGACCCAACCTTTACCGTACCCAAATAATAATAATAATAATAATAATAATAGCCCCTTCAGTCATAACTGACTATGGGAATGCGCCCCTGAGGTGACAGCCCTCAGCTAATTATTTTCCTGGTGCTCCTTTCGACGTTTTCTCCTCTCCTCTGCTTCTTGTGTGAGCCTCTCTTCGTCCAATCTGAGGTGGCGCCGTAAATAGCATCGCCACTTAGTGCGATCGGCAGCTTTATCCTCCCATGTTGCTGGATCCATGTCCAGTGCCCTCATATCTCTCTTGCACACATCTTTGAACCTCAGCTGTGGTCGCCCAACTGTTCTCTTGCCATCTGCTAATTGTCCGTAGAAGATATCTTTTGGGATGCGACCATCATCCATGCGGCGAACATGGCCAAGCCAGCGAAGTCTGCGCTGTCTAAGAAGCGTATACATACTTTGAAGGCCAGCACGTGACAACACCTCGACATTTGTCACTTTATCTTTCCACGAGATGCCGAGGATGCGGCGTAGACACCGCAAATGGAAGGTATTGAGCCTTCTTTCATGCTTAGCATAGGTCGTCCAGGTCTCGCTGCCATATAGGAGTGTGCTGGTGACGCAGGCATTATATACCGCAGCTTTGGTCTTCATTGTGAGTTTAGAGTTTCCCCAAACACGCGATGTGAGGCGGGCAAAGGTAGCTGCAGCTTTGCCAATGCGGCTGTCGATTTCTGTATCCAGTGAGAGTTTGTCATTGATGGTAGACTCTAGGTATGTGAAGTGGTGCACCACTGCCAATTCATAGTTATTGATAGTGATAACTGGTGCAGCACCCACATCCTGACTCAGCACATTCGTTTTCTTTAGACTTATTGTGAGGCCAAAGTCCTTGCATGCTTGGGTGAAGCGATTCATCAAGCTCTGAAGCTCCTGTTGGCTTTGAGTGACGACTGCAGCATCATCAGCGAACAAGAAATAAAAGCACCTGCATTTACTCCCCCCATTTCCCCCCATCCACCAACTCACTCGCGCACTGACATACACATTGTAAACATCCATACCATCTGGTTCAACTGCTAACGTTTGTGTGTTTGATCGCATAAGACTGTTGTCGTGATGGTGATAACTTGTTACTGTTTTTTTTTTTAACACGGTACAGTTTATTTAGTCTCCACTTTTGTTTTTTCAAATGTGTATTACATTATTTAAAAAGGAAATTTATCATTAAAAAACAATTTAAACCAGTTATAGGTTATAATCAGTTATACGATATTTCATATGAGATTATAATATTAATATAACTCGTCCACGAGGGAGTTGTTAACTATTGAAGATAAAAGTAGAAACGTCATTTATTCAAACCCACTTCCCCCCTTTCGTCACAAAACGTCACCAAATTTATCGCCCCCCCCCCCCCCCCCTTTTTTTTTCACTATGTGCCGTCATATGTGGACGATCCCATAAACACATCTTTACGAAATTGTATATACCAATAATACGTTATTACGAAGAACAATAGCTAAGCTTAAATATAGGCATACATAAATGTAATAAAAATAATTTGTAACAAGAATATAATTTTCTTTTAAGGCCAGCACGTGACAACAGCTCGACATTACGTCGCCTTAGTTCTGATTTATCCCATCACCACTTTTGGCCAAAATTGACCTGAGGTCATATAATCAACATCTTTAATTTATCACCCTACAGAAAATCTGACGGTTAACTTTGGTTCATCCTGAAAAATTTGATGTTAATGTGATAGAGCTTTCTTTTCAACTACTAATCCTGATAAACATTGAAAGCGTTTTTCTCAAAACTAGCTGTAGTGAAGATGGAATAAAGCGGGTCTTAGGCGATGAATTTTGTCACTTTGTCCTTCCACGAAATACCAAGGATGTGCTGTAGACACAGTAGATGGAAGGTATTGAGCCTTCTTTCTTCCATAAATGTTGTTTATAACATCAAATAATAGCATGAAGTTGCTAAATGTGCCCTCATCAAACGGTGTGAAGCTGCCTAAAAAAGCCACCTTATAAAGATAAATGTGACTACTGATAATAATAAATACAATTTGTATCACCTAACAATTTGTCAGGGTTGTACGAGGTCACGTGATAGTGCCAACTTTGATATAAACAAATAATAATTTACTGTGAAATTTTATGTTGCATCTTTCTTGTTCTTCTAGAATTTTAATAGATTTATTAGGCCTACTTTTCAATGCATTTCAGCGCCTCCTGCATGTCGGCGTTCTGTTCCGTCCGCACCACCCAGAGTCTACTCCGAGTTCCTTCTTATTATTATTATGCTTATTTGTTTCTTTGTTTATTAATGTTCCTGAAGTCAGTTTTCATTCTCCTGAACTCTTATTTCATTCTTATGTTCTGCTCCCGCTGTTCCAAAATATTCACGTGCTCAATCAGCGATAGTTCCTGTAACAATTTGCTTTACAGGAAGAGGTTATCAACCACATACAGAACCTAATATTAGTCGTCATGCCTTAGACAGCAAAATCCTTTTAACTAAGAGACCATCGGATACTACACGGGGCTTAACTCTTTATTTGCTTCAGCTTAAAGTGTATTCCGTGAATTGTATCCCCTTCACCGCCTGCGCATGATTACAAATGTTTGTTGTCAAGCACTCACTCTATGTAACGTTAAGCCAATTGTCGACCCCAGGGAATTATGAAGGTGGTGGGAGGTCTCGTATTGGCGCCCCTCCCCCTTTCCACGCATGCACTCTTACGAGATTTGAGTTACACTGTAATTTGCGCAACTGATACTGCAGCATTTTACAATAGCATTATATATTTATGTTTCTCCAATCTTATAATAGGTGTGACCTGGGAGTGCAGTGTGGAGCTGTATACGGCATTATTCTCTACTTATTTGTGGCAGTGTTCCGTATTCAATTTTGGTTTTTGTGTTATCCCTTTTACTCTTATTGATATTGCCTACTCCAATTTCTGATCTTTGTAGTTACTCCAAGTTTGATCTTTGTAGTTACTCCAAGTTTGATCTTTGTAGTTACTCCAAGTTTGATCTTTGTAGTTACTCCAAGTTTGATCTTTACTGGCTTAAAGCCCGCCAGAGTTTATTATTTCTTGGGTTATGTTGAAAAGTGACCAGGCCTGTTCTTTCCTCTTATGGATGTTACGAGTTGGAGAGAATAGTGGTGGAGATGTGTGAACTTTGAACAGTACATCTAAATGGAACCAACTGACAAGCAATTCCTCAACAGCTTTCTTCATTAACAAAGAATTTATATTTAAACCGAACTGGTTGAATTTCAACAGGCAATAATTCATTAACAGTGCATATTTACATCAATACATCCTTGGTTATTTTTCTCATCATGTACAATGTATCTTCCATCCCTCACTTCTATCCAGGGAGGCTTATAACATTCTTCTTCAACATCATATTTTTCCAAGCTCTTGCTAATAAAAATCTCGTAGTTGGGTACTTCGTTAGAAGGTTTCCTTACTGTGTTTATTTCCTCCTCTATCCACTTCATTTATTTTTAAGTGTCCTTCTTTAACCTCTTCATTTATTTCTATGTCTCATTACGAACAACCGAGCTGAAATAAACACAATATTTTGCGATTGTTCTTTACTTACGTGGGTGTACCACTAAACAACATCTGCATGTGTATAATTTACACAACCAAGGATATCTCTTCCTGCGACTGCAGCATAGCCGAAGATTATGAACTTATAATCCATTTTGTTGAATATCTCAACGTGGGAGCGAGACGGTCACAAACGCCTCTTCATGCACTGCTTGACTTCTTCCAACTTTTCTCTGAATATTACTTTTAAGGTAGAAGTATACCCAGAAAAGCTTAAAAAAAAATAAAAATCCAACAATTTTCATTTTCATGCTTTAAATCATCATCAACATGTTCTTGAACTAAAAATAATTCATAGAAGCTTAGAGATACTCTGGTTTGATAGGAATCAGTGTTTTTCTACACACGCCCCCTTGAGTGATTTGCATAGCAACCAATGTTTATAGTTGGTTACCATGTGAATAATGACCCAACAAGAAGGTGCGTAATTGTAAAACTGCGAAATTATAATTATACATAGGCAACAGGAAAAAGATATTTATAACTTTTCCACGGGGAATCACTCAATGATTTCTTGTGAATTTTTCAAAAGTGTGTGTCTAGAAAGCTTTGATCGTAAATTTCAACATTTGTTACATGCATAGTGCATTTTCACCAACATCAACTCTATTTATTGCTAGTTTTATACTGATTCTGTATAATAGTAGTTAGCAGAGCTTCTTTTGTTCACAATGAGAAATAAGACAAAGACTGGGAGGCGTGTACACCAACAAACCGTTGCCTGAAAATGAGACACCTATTGCCGATAGTGACGCTATAAAACCTCTGTGCTCCTCAGCAAAGAAAATAAAGGTCATAAAGGTCCAAGAAAGTGAAGGACAAGCTAAAAATGACAACAAAGGAAATGGGTTTATCCTTATGGATGTAAAACTGCTGTTTGGGTTTTTATGCGCTAACTTTAGATGTGACAAATATTATCAGTACTCACTGACCTGTGAGATCGTCGAAGAGACTCGGAATGGCTTTTGTCATGAAATCAGTATCAAGCGCACAAACAGTGGCGAATGGACTGCCAATTTCAATACTTCTGATGTTTCATCTTCAGCTACTCACAAACAAAGAAGTAAATGTGGGAATGGTGGCATTTGTGCGTTCTATTGGGAAAGGCCACAGTGCATTGCAGAATTTTTCGATATACATGAACACAAGTCAACGCATGGCAAAGAAAGCATACAGGAGAACGCTGCACAGGATCTATTCAGCAAGTAAGGACATTGCAATGGAAAGACCCTGAGAGCACTGAAAATGGGATTCATAGACACTGCAGCTGCAGTAGAAGGAGACCTTTATTCAACAGGAGCTCATTAAACTTCATTTTGTGAGTTCTTTTTCTGTTTTTCTTTGTTTTCTCGGAATTGTCTTTTTAGCATAATTGGTGATCTTTGAAACAAGATATCTCTGGATCTGTACATTCAATTGACATGAAAATTAACACAGTTGGTTATCATATAATCTTACAGATTATGACCTAAAATGGATACAATTGAATTCAAAATTTTAGTTTTATGACCATCATGCATATATAATGAGGCACAAATATCAAACATTCAAGAAATATAAATTTTGAAAATTCATTACAAATCAACCTTTCGGTCAATATCTGTTATTTTAGGTCAAAACCTCAAGCTATATATACTAATTCAATTTGCCAAGTTTCAGTCAGATCCTTGTAAAAATAACATAGTTATGATGTTTTAAAAAAGGTGTATAATTTATTCACTACGGCGGCCATATTGGATAGCTAATTTGCATAATTAATGAGGTCATTATGTGGACAAAAATGTTAAGTCCATACTAACACTATACCCATGGTTGTTTGATTCTGAAAGGAAAATTTGAGTTTTTTACCCTACAAGGTAGTCTACTACCTTAAGCCGGCTTCGTAGTGCGTGCTTGCTGGCTACTTTTCATTGGTTAAAGTTTTTCTCTATGCATTTATTTACTGGTCATTCTTTCATGTTATCTTACAGGGAGCAAGGCTGTTCCCATCTACGTCACTAATCTCCATGGTAACTCCCGCCAATTCATAGCGTGGTTTATGTCAAAGCTGACATAGTTAAATTTCACCCCACTTTACCCTGCACTCAGTGTGTGTTGGGTCTTTTATATATATATATATATATATATATATATATATATATATATATATATATATATATATATATATATATATATATATATATATATATATATATATATATATATATATATATATATATATATATTTGTTTCTTTTTTTGTGTAAAAAAATCTTGCTTACTGGTTTTCTATAACAGTGAATGATAGTTTCTATTATTTGGACTCTAGCACGAATAAATGCTATGGTGGTATGTCATACGGCCACATAGGTACATTTGTTTCTTTACTGTATTCATGTTGAATTACAGATGAGCGCTTAAAGTGCTGTTTGTTAAAAAAAAAAGAGAAATAATATAAAAATCGACAAGTTTCATAAATAAAGTCAATCAATACCCTTTAGCTCCCCAAGGAGCATAGGCCTTCAACAAACACATGCTAAGTCTTCCTGTCACGTGCTAACCGCTCAATGTCTTTCCATGTTTTCCTCATAATTTTCCCTTCTGTATCCAGTTCTCTTCTCCATGTGTTTTTTGGTCTACCTCTGCCTCTCTTTCCCTGTGGATTCCAGAACAAGGACTGCCTTGTAGTGCTATCAACACGTTTCCTCAATGTGTGTCCTATCCATCGCCAGCGTCTTCTTCGCAACTCTTGTTCCACTGGCACTTGTCTGGTTCTTGTCATCGATTCCACATTTGTGACTTTGTCATACCATTTAAATCCTTCTATTCTTCGAGGTCCTAGAAAATCTAGGTATGAAAAGAGAACTAATGAGGGAGGGCAAAGTTCGGCAGCTAAAATACTTTGGCCACATAAAAAGGCATAACACCTTGCAGAAGACCATAACAAGGGAGAGTTGAAGGCAAACGTGCAAGGGGAAGACAGCGCTATAAGTGGGAAGATAACATCAAGAGATGGACAGGAAAGAGTCTATCAGAGTGCACCACCAAGACAAGAGACAGAAGACGTTGGAGATCCATTACAGCCAACCTTCGTTGTGGAGATGGCAACTGATGATGAAAATGATTCTTCGCAAGCACCTGTTTATAAAAGTCTGTAGCTTTTTGGTTGTTGTTTTTGTTGCTCTCCATGTCTCAGAGCCATACAATAGGACTGACTTGACATTTGAGTTGAAGATTCTTATTTTCGTGTTGGACTTGATTTCTCTTGATCTCCATATATGTCCCAATGCAATGAAAGCTCCTCTTGCTTTTTGTATTCTTATTTTGATATCATTGTCTGTCCCTCCAACTTTGTCTATATTACTTTGTGTTGTTGTACAGGTCCCTCATATTTCCTTTGGCTGCAGCTTCCTCTGCTTCTCTTGCCAACTTTTCGATATACTTCTCCTTGACTCTTTTGATGTTTCTTCTTACTTCTTTGTTTGCTTCTATGTACACTTCATGAGCCTTGGCTTTGGAGCTTCTGATTTTGCTTCTGTTTAAATCTGCTTTCTTGTTTTTCCTGTCTTCTGTCTTACTAATGGAGTCTGTTGTTATCCATGCTTTGTGCTGACGTTCTCTTTTTCTCAGTACTTCTTCACATGTCTCGTTCCATATATTTTTTACTTGTTGCCAGTGGTCTTCCGTATCTGTTTCATCTTCCAGCTGTTGGAGTACTTGGTATTTGTTGGATACTGTGATTGAAAATGTTTCTCTTATTTCCTGATTTCTTAGATATCCCACATTATACTGTTGTCTATAGCTATATTACTGTTGTAAATTTCTTGAGTTTTAATTTTGTTTTGGCTAACAGAAGATGGTGATCTGATACCACATCTGCTCCTCTATAGACCAGTTTCATAAAGCAAATAATTTTTTTACATTGAAATTTTCTGTTTCATTTTTATTTTCATTTTAACATTTTAACATCTATAATTTTGTTCTTTAAATTTCGGCGCCTGACTCAAGTCGGTGCCTGACCCAAGTCGATGTTTGACCCACCCAAGTCGGCACCTGATCCACCCAAGTCGGCACCTGACCTGTGATAGGGTGGGCGAGAGAGTGATCACATATCACAACAGTATCATCATCATCTCACCCACCCTATCACAATTGGCGTCGTCGGCAGGATAGGCAGACAGTGACACGGAGCAACTGGCAAACGAGCAAATATTGTAAACACCCAGCAGTGCGGTCTTGCAGCAAGATGGCCGCAAGGAGCACACGTGCTACGAGCAGAGGGGAGCACGAGGATGCAGATCCAACACTAGTGATGGGTGCATCAGTAGTGCAAAGTGAGGGCCAGAGCAATGCGCCTGTGAATGTTGTATACGCGAAGGTGCCGGAGGTAAGGCGGTTTGGTGGAAAGGCAAGTCCCACTTGGCAAGAGTTTGTGAAACACGTAGAGGCCGTGTGGAAGGTAACGCCCTTTTCTGCAGAAGATAAGGCAGACGTTATCTGGAATAATGTTACACCAGTGGTATCTAGAGAACTACGGATACGTGGCGGAGCCAAGGCCAGCTCCGAGAAGTTGCTTAAAATAATTGAAGAAGCGTACAGTGAGCGACAACTAGTCAATGAGATGACTAGGGATTTCCAGGCCATGACTCAGGGGCCTAACGAATATGCTGTTTTCTTGGAAGGCAAAAAGCCTGATACACTAGTGCAGGTAGCCTGTGTAGAAGCCCACACTGAATAGGACGCACTCGAAGCAGAAGTATCTCTCCTAAAGTCCCAGCTAGCACAGCTATCACAGACTAGTTCGCCAGCACAAGAGGAGGTGCAAAGAAAGAAAACACCATGCCAACCGCGGAAACAGCCAAAGCACGAGAGGGGGTGTGGGAGAAGGAACCTCAACTAGACCTTCTTGTAGGTGAGAGTCAGGCTGTTGACAAGGAAAGCTGTGATCTGACAGTAACAACAAACGCAGTTGCACCGACAAGGCGACACGGGGTTTGCAAGTGGTATAGTGTCCACAGGGGATGGGGGTTTATCACGCCAGATGATGGAGGTATTGATGTATTCGTACATCAGACCAAGATCTTCAGAAAGAGATTCAGGAGTCTGGCAAGGAACGAGCAAGTAGAGTTTGATAGCAAACCATCTGTCCATGGTATGGAAGCAGTCTATGTATGCGGCATTGGCGGCCAAGAATGTAAGGGTAGTAGGAGGCGACCCATGGCACAGAGAAAGCCTACAAGGTTGAGGTGCTACCATTGTGGAGAGTTCTCAGGCCACATGGCAGCCAAATGCCCTCAAGGCCCGCTTCCGAAACGATGTTTTGGGTGTAAGTCTACAGAACGTTTGATATTCGCGTGTCCCTCAAGGAGCTCTTTCCCTAAACGTACTGCCACAACTAGGTTGCCTTTAGGGTGCAAGCCAAGAGATGGCCATGACAACTGTCACCCTAAGGGCGCCGAGAAAACTGGTCGTCGTTTAGGGGAGGAAACTCGTCCTAAGCAGATAGGAGGGAATGCACATCGATGTTCAGAAGAGGAAACTCATCTAAAGCAGATTGTGGGGAATGTAAGCCACCGTCCACATAAAACGAGTGTAAAACACGTTAGAAGCAATCCCCCGCCAAGGTCGACAGCTGCATGCACTGACAAGAAGAAGTCACAAGCAAGCAGCGACGCTGTACAAGTAGACGAATCTTCCAAACCACAGCAACTGCCAGCCCAACAACGTACGACTAGGAACATGACGACCAAGAGGGTCCCCAGCCGGGTTGTACCTATTACAGAAGCTGAGCCCAAAGCCTCGCCGCTCAGAAAGAATCAGGCGCAGCGCCAACGGCAGAGAGTAGGTTGTGGGGAAAACAACATCTTCAGGAGGGTGATATGTGATGGGGCCATAATAAACACCTCAAAATCTCCCCGAAGTTCATATTTGTGTTTTCGCATCCTCAAGAGGAAGATATATTACTAGGCCACAATAAAATCTAGAAATAGTTGTGTTGTATATTTGTGTTTTCGCTCCTTCTAGAGCATCCATCGCGTGTGTTATTTGCGTGGCCCAATTACTACGCGCGCACTAAGTTTATCGATTAGCCCTAGTGGTCTATATAAAGAAATGCGATGGCCAGCAGAGGCCCTTTTCGCAAGAGCAGCCCGGAGAGAACAAACGAAACGAGGCGCCCTGTGTGGGTAGGAGATGGACAAAGAAACCAGAGCACGTGAGCTATAATTGTTAGCGTATTTAGTAGAGATTAGCTTTAGTGTTCTGTAGTTTTATTATTAGTATTCAGCGTGGCACAGTTCTAATGTTTGAGAAAATGGATAGATGTGTTTACAAAGGAGATTTCCTCCAGGACATTAGATTTAGTTTTAAAGTTATAGATGAGTGAAAATAATGTGTGGATAGATTTTACTAGTGTTAAGTCCAAATCACAGCTGTGAGAGTTTAGTATAGTCCGTTCGGAAATTCGTGCCCACAGAAAGTGTCAATTTTCTCCAAAACTGTTTGTTGTATGGACATGAATTTTTGCATGCAGTCTTAGATTTTCCATGCAGTTATTAATATATTTTTTGCCCTTACAAAACTCATGTCATGTTCGAATTTTCTTCTTTACGTTATATAAAAAAAAACTCTCACCGTTGTCTGGGTTAATTTTTATTAGTTTTACAGGAAAGTTACAAGACCCGTTCAAAAATATTTTTTTTGTTTTGAATTAGTGTAGTGACTACATGTCCGCACGAGTGCGCACCTATTGTACACAGTCGCGAGTAACTAATTAAAAAAAAAATTTTTGAACGGATCTTGTAACTTTCCTGTAAAACTACTAAAAATTAACCCAGACAACAGTAAGAGTTTTTTATATAACGTAAAGAAGAAAATTCGAACATGACATGAGTTTTGTAAGGGCAAAAAATATATTAATAATTGCATGGAAAATCTAAGACTGCATGCACAAATTCATGTCCATACAACAAACAGTTTTGGAGAAAATTGACGCTTTCTGTGGGCACGAATTTCCGAACGGACTATAGCAATTATTTCACTCATTAGACCGGGCAAGAAAAGCGAATATAGTAGGAACCTATTTCATTCGTGAGGCCGGGCAGAAAGGCAGTCTGCTACTAATATTAACTGTTGGCAAGATGGCAGCCAGGGCCACGTGTTAAATGTGCATAAAGGTGGAGCCTGTGAGTCGACAATAACACGCTTAGTTACCACGTGCTGTAGGCCTATAATGTTATGTATTTTATATTGGGTGAATTGACACGTGGGTGATGGCAGGTTAATGTAATTTCCTTCAGTAATGGAAGGGATAGTTTAGGTTAAAGTTTATTTCACGATAATTGTTTCATTGTGTTAGTCGATGTTAGTTACACCTGGTTGTGTACAGTACACAGTTTTCGTGTTAAATTTCCTTTAGGTGATGTATTTAGTTCTAGTCATTAATATGCCTTGTAAATATGATACCCCTATTTGTGGTACGTGGAGCACAGTTGAAACATAAACGTTCCTGTTTGCTCCTTGCGGAGCAGGGCGACACCAGTGCGGCTGAATCCAACAGAAGCCTGCACGAAGCATTTATGTGCTATGGCAGTGGTTTGTTTCTGTAGCAATGTGTTTTGTATGATGAGTTCCCAATCTCATCAGTCGGCATATACGACATGCTTCAGAGTGCAGGGATGAATAATGAGATGGATCAGTTGCGAGGTAGTGGTTTATGCTCATTAATGAGAGTATTCGTTGTACATATCGTTTAATATTATTTTATGCATATTTAATTATTATTTAGTTATTGTTATATGTCGGATAATTTATGAGAGCACGTGGGTCCACTTGGGAACAAATGATGTCTCTTCTCGCTCCTTATGGAGCATATGGCCACTAGTGTGGCTGGCCTCCGCATGGAGACCGCACGAAGCATTCAAATGCTCTTGCAGTAGTGGTTTCGGTAGCAATCTGTGTTACATGGTGAGATTGCCAGCCTCATGCACAACACCATACTAGTCTGATTAGACGACATGCATGGGCTGAGTGTGTGTGCATGATAGTTGAATGTTTCAGGTAGCGTGGAAGAAGGACAGTTTGACAAGTGAAAGCATGGTGTTTTCTTTCTATTTAACTATTATGATTTTAACTAGTCGGTGCTTTGTTTGCGTTTCAGATTAGCAATTGAGCACTGGCTGGGTGTTTTGTTTGTTGGTTTATTTGTTTAATGTTTGCTTCATTTTGCTCTTTATCACTGAATGGGTTGTATGAATAAATACAACCCCTGCCTTAGAATCAAGAGTTTTATTGTTGTTCGGGTCGGTGCGAGTGTGCAAGAAAGAGATCATATATCACAACAGCATCATCATCATCTCGCCCACCCTATCACAGACCCAAGTCGGCGCCTGACCCACCCAGTTTGGTGCTTGGCCCACCCAAGTCGGCGCCTGACCCATTCAAGTCGGCGCCCGCTGAGGTCAACCCTTTCGCCAGGAGACAGCCCTGCCTACAGCAAGGTTTAGTTTCTAGGACCATCTTCACTGCACACGGACAACTCCATCAGTGCTCCGATCTCCTCCCTTAGATCACACTAGGAAGATCTCCGCACAGTGCATGAACTCCGTAGCACCAGCGAGGATCCCAGTGAGTGTGCACAGGAATCTTGCATTCTATTAATATTTTTTTGTGGTATGTAGGTTTCCTAATTTTTAAATTTTGACAGAGTAGCAGCCGTATGGCCTACTCTTTACTATTTCCAACTGCCGAGGGATTTTTAACGTGCGCAACTTGCACACAGGACCTCCTATTTTTTCGCCTTTATTCGAGAAGACTAGACATCAAATCTCATTACCCAGGAGATCAGGGGGGAGTTAGGCATCATTAAAAACCCCTGATTGTGACACAATTTGTGCGCTCTCTTCTCCTCTCCGGCAGTGTTGAACTACATTTTTTGTGCGTACTGAATTAGGTGCATTATTCGGTTGTTAGCACTCTCTTTTTCTCTACTGTCATTGTTCACGTTTTACGCTTCGATGCATGACAGGGCCAGACAAGCGTATCGCCCATCGCTGAGAGATTAACTGAGTCCCTAAAATGTGATAATACTACATTGACTCCAGATAAATGCGAGCACGAAGTGTTTGCCAAGACTGCATAATTACTTCCGACTCGACAGGAAAAATGTAAGAAGTTGTAACGTAAACATTACCAAGAATTGTCAGATGTGGCAACTCCATATACGGAGGATGACTGTTTGAAATTGTCAAACGCATGAGTCATACAGAATACTGCATGAGGAAAAGTTTTCATAATATGAACTTTAAATGTATTGACTGGCTTCTGATGCGCCAATATACAACCTCGCTGACTGGGAGTTTGTCAGAAAACGCCAGGTGGAAGCGTGGGCTGGGAACTTACGATATAATGTAGGAAAGATTTGACATACGGCACTGCATTCCTGAAATCGTCACAGTAGACAGCTCGGACCTTGCCACGGGAAAAAATAGAGTCAGGATTCTGAATGTTTAGGAATGGAAAAACATATTAGAGCATCTTTTATCCACTGGAAAAGAAAACTCTCCAATATTAATATGGAACCGGACTCCTACAGAAACTACTCACAAGTCACAGAGGAATTCTAGAATAAGAAATAATACTAGACGTGTGTTCGAGGCATCTATGTTAAGTTGCCAAGACTATTTACCTGAGTTAGACGTGTAAGATTTTCCTAGTTACTAGGGTGAGTTGAACATATTTTTATACTTTGAATTTTACTCGTTATACTAGATAGCAGTGTTAAAGATTTATACGAGGCAGGCAACCTGAGCATGTGAAAAGGATACATTCATGAACCAACACAGCAAACGCTGGTGATTGCTTCATGCTAGTTCTCACGGAAGAACCAAAAGCAGAGGTAATCACAGACTACAAGTGGAGAAAGGAAGTAGATGATGATGACATCATATGTATATTAGCTTTGTAATGAGTTATATGTATGTTTAAAGTTGTTCCTTCAGGCACAAGCCACTTGCCGCTGTCCATTTGAAATTATTTCATTACATTAACCAATAGAATGGTGATTTTGTATCACATCCCCTGAGATATATGATATAAACTCAGGGAGAGTACAAGTTCTGATTTTTTTTTAAAAACCATCGGTGACGGGCAGCGGGTAAAGGTGCCTGATCTAAACCAGGAAAACAAATACGTAGCAGTGGAATGTGTTCTTTTATTCTCTTTAAAGTTGGTGGTACGGATCGGAGAGACCATTTGAGGTTCTACCCACGTTACCAGCTGTACTAGTCTGTGGTTCGAAGCTTGAGATCGACACGTGAAACCTACATCCCTTGGGTGGTGAAGATCCCTGCCTTGACCTGAATCGGTTACCTCCAGAATCCTTTGGAAACGTGCTCTTGCCACAGAAACGAAGTGACGGAACCAGCAGTACCAACATTTCAGCAATTTTGAAGCTAAGTTATAGGTTTAGCATGTCACTGCAAAAGGCTTTATTTTCATCTCCCAAACCGAGATCTATGATGAACCATAATTTCTCATAATTACCATTTCATATTTATTTACATTTGTTTCAAAGTAATTGAGCATTAAATTTGTATATGTTGATTTTGACAAATTTCATAGTTGAATTAATCATTACAGAGAGAAGGGCATATGCATGATCGAGAACCTCTAGTATATATTCAATAATATGTATACATATCTGGGACGTATAATGGAAAAAGAGCCTACAGTAATCTTTGCAACCTCGCAGCGCTCTTTTGGTTTGCTAGCAAAACCACGCACTTTTCTGCCTGTGTTTACTTACACCAGTTTACTCTTTCGTTCCCTCCTCTTTTCTTAAACACGTGCAAACGCAGTGTTTACAAATTTTCGAAACCTGCCCGTCAAAATAGGAAGCGAATCAGCTTTTGTTTACCTCGTTTTCCCACGCCAGTATCTGTCAGGCATACGATCTCAGACAGAAAACACGTGAAACAGACGTAATGGCCTTTTGAAGTCTCCGGAAAGGGGAGTTAACGCTTTAATGTCGTATACGCAGAAAATTCTTCGAGAACCCGTTAGACGTAAGAAGTTTTCTGATGTCGGTTAGCAACGCTCGACGGAACCGACCTGTAAGCCTTTCATTTGGGAAACGCAGTCGCTGTTCACCGTTACACATAGTAACGCGAAAAGTAACATCATCGATAGAATAGAGAAATTTAAGCATATATAAGCTGTGTTTTCTTAAAACTCGCTATCAGCGTCACTCAGATTTTTGGATAGTCTAAGCACGCAGTTCTAGAACCATTTTGTTAAATGTGTTATTAGCAATTCGTGGGGATTTTTCATTCTGTTTTCTGGTAATAGAAATTAGTGCTTACGTGTTTAAAAGTGTTAGCTTTTACCAATTAAAAGTGTTAGCTTTTACCAATTAAAAGTGTTAGCTTTTACCATTATAATTCACTTAGATTTTCTAGCTGTTAAAACTAGTGAAATAAAATAACGCGTAGCTATTTCATACCAGATGTTCAGTTATAATGTTAATTTTCACCACACGCTTTCTCACACAAGAAGAGACGGTTTTAGCTAACTTGTTTATATGCTAGGCGCGACTGATAGTGACAGAAAAGAATTCACGCTTTATTTCATTGTGTGTATTTATTATAAGTGCCTATTATTTAATATTATACGACTAAACTTTCAGACGCCGACCAAATTAATAGCTACTTAACGACTGGCGATAGTTTGCGATAATTGACATTGTACGCTGATCGTTAACCGCGAGCAGGGGGGGAGAGTCGCATAACTCAATCCAACCTACACTCGCTAAGCGACGCGCGATAAGGTAGGCTAAAGAAAACGCATTTGCCGTTTAACTTTAATCAGGACTGACGGAGTGAATAAGAGATCGTATTGTCCCCGTCTGTGTGCATATATATAGCTATATAGAATAGTAGCATTTTTCCATAAATGTTTTTCTTATATTCCTAGCAGACCTGATCAAGAGCGTCCAGCGGTCTTTTTTTCTTTGCTTGTTTTTGGTGTGTGAAATTTTACTTTGTTAGTTATTTGTGCCTCAAATTGGTTTGGGCGGTACCGATCTTCATTATAATCGCGTACTCGCCAAAGATAAATGAGAACAGTTCTGACACTAAAAGTAATTTAACTGGACTTACCAAACCCAGCAATATTTTTTTCAATTTTATCAGCCCACTTGGGTGTACAAAAATAACATTTATTCCCGACTTCTGACAGTTGTATTCAAGCGAAGCATCCAGAAATTTACGCTGTTCGGAATCTGCGCTCTGACATAGAGTCAGCCGATATGATTATCATCATTTATCATTGTAACATTTTGGCAAGCAGACGTATTCCAATACTGGAATTATTTTCCTCTTTAAATTGTGAACCACAAGAGCACGTTCCTACATCGACTATTCACAGTAACATTTGTTAGCTAGAAAAAAACTACCAGATTTGGCGTTCCCCTCAAAAGTTGTTGTTAGAGGATGAACTGGGGCCAATGTGGGAAGTGAACTGGATAGTTGTACGCCGAGGAATATCTCTTAGGAGGTAAGAGTGAGAGAGTGGCCACTGTTTGCACGAGAGAGTGAATATTTTTTCTTTGTTACAGAGATTTACCAACTCTGGATTTGCCTAATTTGTTTAATTTACTGTACTTATAGAGTCAGACTTTGTTTACTTTACTGTCTACTCTGTATCATAGTGCTAACCTTCGACCTTTGGGTTATTAACTTTGGGTTCTTTTCTCCATAGGGGGAGGGTGCATCTATTTTTGTTTTTTCATATGTATGTAAAATCTGACTTGTTTGACCTTTCTTTAGATAATTGGTGTTGTCAAGTTTAAATGATAATAAACAACAAAGAAAATTAACTTTGTGTGTTGGTCAGACCCATACCCAATTAACCGTAGTTTTTCACGCTTGTGTGTTCTGTTCTCACATGGCTGTGTGTGTGTGTGTAGTTAAACTTATATTTATATGTATGAGGAGGGCAAGGTTGTTTTGTACCAAATTACAGTCGTATAGATAGGCTGGAATAGAGAAACTTACTCATTCCAGAGACATATCTTTTTCCTTAAGCTACCGCCCGTGAAATCTATTTCTCACAACTTTCTCACGTACCTATCATCATCCACTCTTCTCAGACGGGCCAAAAATAACTCACAACCTATCTGCACGACAATATCTATATCCAGCTAATAAAAGGAATTTCGCTGAATTAAATCAGCTGGGGGCTTGAACGAACAAATTATCTATATCCATCTTCACAAAAGGCGGCGGGTTAGATACAAAGTTAACTTGCTAAGACTCATTCAGCGTTGTTCTTGACTTCTGAAATATCTTATGAATACTCCCTCGAGGTAGAAGCACCATTATCCTTCTATCTACAACTCTGCCAAGAGTAATCTTGTGCGAAGGTAGACACCTTTGAAGACCCACATGATACTCTATGTTTTTGGCCACTGTTGGACCACTACTGCAGAGCAAGGGGAGGCAACCCATGAAACTGATTCTAAAAAAAAATGTCCATCAATTACATTCTCTGTACAAGGAGCGAACCAGGTATCTTTAGAATTAGAGGCGGAAGCCATACATCTTAGCCACATCGAGTCCCCCCCCCCCCCCCCCATCCCCCCACCCCCAAAAAGCTTGTGTTATATCACTTAACTTCATTGAAGAAAAAGCAGATCAGCTATGTATATTATATTTATTTATTTTTTTACACACTTCGGAGATTTTTTTTTTTTTTTAGATTACGTCTACGTATTCTTTTATAACGGAAGAACAGAAAGGTTAGAGGTGAGCAAATCGTTCACAAAAACTTGGTAGTGAACCACTGAACAGAAAGTTTAGATGTGAGCACATCGTTCACAAAAACTTGGTAGTGAACCACTGAACAGAAACTCTGCGTGCACAACTCGTTTATTGGTGAGGACCATATTGCTATGAACAAATCCGCCAGCGGGCCACAAGTATAAGTTTGGGGTGGTAATTTTATAAGAGGCGATTAATTAATTAAATAAAAAAATGGACATATACTTATTTATTAATCATAGGTAAATGAAATGTATGTATTGAATTACAAGGAGACATAGGTATTTTTTCTTCATAATGTCCCAATACTACAATCGTACACAAGTGGCCTAGCTCATATTTATGATCGTATACATCAGCTGTGTTGCAATAATTTATGGTAACTCGGAACATGTGTTTCACGATGTAGCGTTTTCTGATAAACCCTGCAGATATTATGGCATGGCCTCTACAGTGTATGGATTTTTTTTTTTTTCTGAAATAAATTATGCTATTTTTGAATGAAAGTTTTAATGGGGTTTCGCTCACATTAATTCACTTAGTAAAAGCATCCGTTCTTTAGCGCAGTAACATAAGGTAAGGATCCCGTTACACGCCCATGGAGGCATATTGGGAATATGGTGTTAGGCCCATATATTCTTGACCATCGGCACACCAGGGGTGATGTGGTCAGCATCACGCTGGCCGCCTTAACCTTCTCAGAAGTTGCTCTGGTACCCAATTGGGGCTGGGTCGACCCAGGAGCCGTTTGCGGCCTAAAAAAATCCCACATCATCTGGGGATCGAACCATAGACCACTGAGCTAGGAAGCCAGTGCGCTAACCACTATGCTACCGCGGCTCCCAGCGCAGTAACATGCAGACGTCAATTTATGACCAGCACGAGACACATAAAGTACATGAGTACTGATCCCTGGGTCATATCACGTGCAAGGTGGCTAATATAAGGTTGTGCACGTGGTTGGTAACTTCATTATGTAAAACACATTGCTGCACGAGCACGTGGTCACGTGGATGAGTCGTGCTGTCTTCCTGCAAGGGACCTGCTGCAATGGTGGCTGTATGCCACAAGAGGAACTAAAAGGAGAATAATTATGATAATGATGACGATGATTATGATGATGACGGCGATGATGAGTGATGCTGATGGATGACGCTAGGATCTCCACCAAAACGCTGCAAGGCGATTTATAGATCAGTGAGCACATTTTTCTGTGATTACTGCATAGTAGTAGTCCGTGTCGCGGTACCGATTTTTACAGACAGGCAAAGTGGTTAGAGCACTTGCATCTCGAGACAAAAGGACCTGGCCCGAAACCAGGTCGTGTCATGCTGTAGTCTTCTCCTGATTTAGTGGTGCTGATGGGAAGTGGTCACCCCACCTCACAAAGCTGGACATAGTATTGCGAAGTCTATAACACTTCACTCAGGGCCGTAGATACGGGGGGGGGGGGGAAGGTTCAAACACCCCCGCTATAGGGTTTAGTGTGAAAAACATTTATGGGGAAATTATACTGTATCAAACATGTTTTGTGCCAAAATTTTTGTATAAACCCCCCCCCTTATTAAGTCCTATCTACGGCCCTGACTCCACTCCCTAAAGGCGTAAATTATGGGACTACGTTTTACTCAGCTGCAGCCATATGTTTATGGCATCAACCCTCCTTATCTTTTATTGTCCCTATAAGGTGAATAAACAGGCGTGTGAGTGATCGCGTTTTGTTTAGTTATTTAATATTGTTGTACTGTTACTAGCCATTACATATTAAGTTTAGTAATCTTCCTTAGACGATTTCTTGGACAAGGTACCTCTGTGTTTTATTCCAAGCATCTACGGATCTAGCTAAGTGACCTTTTACTTGTTCCGAAGTTTTGTTCATTTTTTTTTTTTTTTCGTTTCGTTGATTATTTACTTTCTTGTTTCGTTATTTCTTTCAGGTTTTATGATTTTCTTGCATTATTATTGTTCTTTTTTCGCTCATCACTGTGGGTGTTTACTTTTTCCATCAGCTTGTATCGCTCATTTGGTGTATGTTTCTCATCATCGTATGTTTTTGTAGTACCTATATGTAATTCTTGTCCTTGTCACCTGTTTGTAACTGGCTGTTTCATGTGAACCGTTAATTTGTAGAACTTATTCAATACTGTTTTAATGGTTTATATACTTATATAAAGTTTAATTCTTGTTTTATACCTTTGTTATATGGCAGCTAAAATACTTTGGTCACATAAAAAGGCATAACACCTTGTAGAAGACCATAACAGAAGGGAGAGTTGAAAGCAAACGTGCAAGGGGAAGACAGCGCTATAAGTGGGAAGATAACGTCAAGAGATGGACAGGAAAGAGTCTATCAGAGTGCACCACCAAGACAAGAGACAGAAGATGTTGGAGATCCATTACAGCCAACTTTCGTTTTGGAGGCAGCTGGTGATGATGACATACCTTTTGACTATATCGAGCGGCTCCCCAGGGTCTGTATATTCTATAGTCAGGCCTTTAAGTATTCTAACACTTACATTTTAGAAGGAATTGCTCTTTAGTATTTAATTCCTACCGACACTAGTTTTAGAAAAATGACACACCATTTTGAAACCAAACGGTCGAAGCACGTTAGAAACGACGTATTCGTTTGCGTCCAAAGTTCGCAGCAGGTTTCTTTAGAATACAACAAAAAATGTACGTCTATTATTAATCACAAACATTACAAACGATATGACGGCGAATACATTTATGACAGTGGAAAGGCAGTTTAAATGTGATGATTAAGAAATGCACAATATTACAACAATGAAACTTGGAAGTCATTTACTTTTCTTTTACGCCCCAAGCCATTAAAATACGTAAGTCAAGTGTTGAGTGTAGCAAGAAGTAGGCCTAGCCTACACGTTAAGTCGTGTGTCAGACTATTGGTGTCTTCGGCATATAAGTTCACACATGTAAGTCTAGTGTTAGCGTGATTAGTTTCAATGAGACACCGTAAGCGGTGTCTTCGATTTCGTCCGAATAGCTATCAATCAGGCGGCCAATTAAGCCGGCCTCGTCGTTACAGTTAGGATTAGAGTTTGCCTTAGGTTTAGCATTCCTAAATCTAAACCCAACTCTAATCCAAATGACATCGTTGACATAATTAGTCACCGAAACGATAACTATCTGAGCTGCGTTTTTCGCACGTCATCCGTTTTTTTTTTTCTGCAACCATAAAATGCCATAGGCTACACCGTCACTGTAAGCATATGACTAAGCTGAGATGTGATGCACAAAAGCGCTGCTCATCTCCATCTGCAATAATCTCTCCTGATTATACCATTGCGACTACCACGCAAGCATGAACATTAACGATTTCCGCATTCCTCTGACACAAATATGTCTACATTATTCAATCACAAGTAACAAAAAGAGACGTGGGCCGCAACCAGATGATACGTCAAGGCCTAAAATCCTACCCCTGCAGACCCAAGTAGAACAGTCCCAACTAAGATGGTTTGGCCATGTCTGCAGAATGGGAGAAGATCAGCTTCCACGACAAGCATGGGAAACTAAGAGCCAGGGATCCAGACCTCCAGGATGACCCAGAGTCCGCTGGGAGGACAACATTAGACAATCTTTGAAGGACCGAGGACTAGAATGGAACCAGGCCAGGAGGAAGACAGCCGATAGAATAGTCTGGCGCTCTCTCTTCCAAACCTCTACACTTCACAGTAGAAGGGGAACGACTAAGTAAGTATTCAGTCACAAATAATAATGTGTGACAAACAGTATGCAAAACAATCATATAAACTTACTGGTTATTACTGATTGTCCACATCCTTAGTTAACAGTGTGTACACTTTAAAAAAAAATTCTCCAAGAAAACTAAAAACACTTTCAACATTTTCGCCAAGATGCACCTATTTCCGGTTGAAATGAAAAACAGCGATTTGTGTTCTTCGATGTCATCCTAGTAAGTCGCCAATGTTGTTAGGTTTAGCATTAAGGTTAGGGTTTGGATATCTAAACCTAACCCCTTTTTACTGCATCTCTGAATTATATTTTAAAGCTGTATTGAACAGATGGCCCACTGCTCTTCATTTCAACCATGAACAACAGTGGGACGTCTGCTTGATACAGCCTTAAAAACAATTCAGAGATGCAGTAAAAAGCGGTTATGTTTAGGAATCCTAACCCTAACGATGTCTGCGACTTTTTAATATGAAATCATAGAACACAACCCACTGTGCTTTATTTCAACCAAAATAAGCAAGTACACCTTTCTGTCCATTTCACTCTTCAGAAAAAAACGACAAATCTAACCTATTACTGACAGATAAGGCCAACATTAGTTAATTTCTCCAGCGAATGAGACATTCTAAATGATAAATCACTTGACCAAAACTAACAGCGAGACGCACGTGCAAAATCGATTTCAACCCCATGTCCCTCTCCAATTTCAGCACACTACCTTTGTGTCGCCGTACATTGCGGTTTCATTGGCTTCTGCTTAGGATGCAAATACAGCAAAAACGACATTCTTCTTCTTCTTCTTCATACCTTAGCCAAAGACCGACCAAGCAGTCAGAGGCCATCACGCCTTGTGGCGTCTTAAGGGCAACAGCAGATTGATTTTCTCTGTTGCAGTTTCCCATCACGCCTAGCGGCGTCTTTAGGGCAACAACAAATAGATCCATCTGCCGTTGTTTCCGTAATCGGTGTGACAAGCCAACGGGTGATCAGCCCATTGGGCAAAAACGACATTACCTAATGCTAACAGTAATTCTGTTTACAGCTTTTTCACACATAATAACGTGCTAAAACACTCAGGTCATGCTAAAATAAAAAAACCAAACAAACAGGCAACCCAACAGACGATAATCGCACATACCTTTGTAATCGACTTTGCTTACTAATTTAACCAAACTGCCTTGTGTAGCTGTATTTCGCAAACCCTACCCCTTTCCCATCTTTTTTTTATACATAATAAATTCTCCCCCCCCCCCCCCCCCCTCCCCCAAAAAAGAACAAACAAACCGCAAGACAACATCGCACGTTAAATATAACAAACAATAAACTTCCAACTTACCCATTATAAATCTGTAATCTAATTCTTATTTTAGTCAGAATCCCTAACAATAGATGTGGACTAATTTGGGTTAAAGATGACACACAGCCCACGATGCTTCATTTCAACCACATGATTTTTTTGTATTCTACGGTAGTCATTGTGCAAGTCTTGTCCGTATAATGATTGAATTACAGTTCACTGTGCGGTTTGCTAACTTGTCGCAAACAGGATTAGCATTAAAGTTAGTGGTAGGTGGTAAATTAAGAATGCTATTAAGTGTTTATTTAAAGAGAATTGAGTCAGGATTTTATCTTTAGAATTTATGGACTGAAACATAGCCACAAACCCTAACCCTGTTTGCACCCAGATGGCAGACTGCACTGTAAACTGTGATTAACCACTTTGTTTGTTACTATAGTATTGTAACGGGGGGAAAAAGAGTAAAAAATCATATCCTAGAATCCGAAAAGTCAAAATATTTTAATGGAGTGCCAGATGAAGCAGAGGAAAAAAAAAATCGTTCTCCTTCCTGCATAATAAAAGTGAATGTTACTGTTACTTCACTATAAATGAAATGTTTATAAAGTTTTGTTAAATATGAACTCTTTTATCAGATAGTGGAGCTGTGGTGGTGCAGTGGTTAGTGCACTGGCTTCCTAGCTCGGTGGTCCAGGGTTCGATCCCCAGTTGAGGTGGGATTTTTTAGACTGAACGTATCTGGGGTTGACTCAGCCTCATGAAATGGGTACCAAAGCAAGTCTGGGAAGGTTGAGGCAGCCCACATGATGCTGACCAAATCACCCCTAGTGTGCCAATAGTCAAGAAAATATGGGCCTAACACCATATTCCCAATATGCCTCAGTGGATGCCAAACGGGATCCTTTACTTTTTCCTTTTTTTTTACCTTTTTCAGATAGTGAGTCCATGCTCTATAAGGAGAGCAAAATAAAATGATGTATTTGTAAATGTGTGTTAGAGAATTTGTAAATGTGTGTGTTACATGTGGTTATCTTCTTGTAATTAGGTTTGGGTTAGAATATAGAGTCACAAACGTACATGCATCATACTGATAAACACGAATGGAGACGGGTATGGTCGTTACAGGACATCACTGGCTGAAGAACACAAGTCGTTGGTTAGAGGGTCCACAAATCATCTTCAACATTTAATTTTCTTCAGGAACAACATCATCATGGTCAAGGCATATATATAAGGCATACATCGTAGTTAAACCTCCATCTGTCTTGTCTCAATCATTCAGTTCTGGCCGCTGTACTAGAGGTGCATACGAACGATGACCACCCAAGTAATGTGGACCAGACAACATGAATGTAAAAATACTTGAATATACCTTCATTAATAGGTGGAACTTCTTGATAAGTTCTGAATCATCTTATATAACATAGTGGTGGCCGTCGAAGTCAAATATGCCACTTAAATAGTTATCTTCCTCCGCAATACTTGGAGCTTGAATAAAACACGTCTTACTATGAAGACTGGAAGTAATGAAAGGCCAAGAATATTAGCCGTTAGCATAAATTAGTTCAAAACGTGTTACATCATTAACAACTGGTGACGTATTAAATATGCAGCATTCAATATTAGTTAAAACCCGTGCAAAAACATGAGTTACCACAGAGAGACATATTACCGCAAAATAAATGGTAATAGCCTGTGTGTGGCAACGATACAAAATACATTAATATTCGTTCTTTAACAGTGTGTTTGAGAATTTGTAAATGTGTGTGTTAGAGAATTTGTAAAAGTGTGTTAGAGAATTTGTAAATGTGTGTGTTAGAGAACTTGAAGCCATCTTACAGTAAACACTGCATCAAATGCTAATCCACCTGTTGTATCATTTTATTGTTTTTTTATTTTGTTCTCATTTTCTTAACATTCTGTTATTTGTTTGTCCTTGACAAAGACGTTGTGGCCATAACATACACAGTTTTCTTTGTTCTCTGCCCTAGTAAAGACATTCATCTTGTTTTTACTCACCTCTTACTCTGGGGATTCCAGAACAAGGACTGCCTTGTATATGATAGGAAACTCTATACAGAGCGATACAACAGGAGGCAATCTGATCATCAGAAGCAGTCCCCCCGTCGAACAAGTGTTTCAGCCCTGTATACTCCTTTACACTCTAAGGGGGGCGGGCCCACCTGGGTCATGACTCCCAAGTGTCTCCGCCTCCTGTTGTCTTATGTAGAAAATGAACCCACTCCACCTTGGTTGCAGCTTTAAAATCCACAATTCTGCCAGCCGGAAGCAACTGTGAAAGTAACCCTTATGTTGAAAACAAATTATTGTGCCACAGCACACCACGACTAGGGACAGACACTGACCCACCTGCGCAAAGCCAACAAGGCTTGAAGCCATTGCACGCTAGCAACTGAAATCTACTTGCGCCCGACACCTCATATAACACATGCCGCGTGTTGCCTGTAAGCCAAGGTCCCTTCACCAATACAACGACAAACTCAATGTATTGTGGACTTAGAAAAATTTCCACTTTCCGGATGTTTCCTGTAACGCAGGTGGGGATAGAGTTAACTGTCCCGAGTTCCATAGCCCATTGCGGTTGTTCCACTGCCAGCATGATGCCTTTTCCGCAGTTTCACTAAGCCTCTTCAGTGCCCTTGTTCTCGACTGTCCCCTCAGCCCCAACAGTTTCAATAAATCATACACTGATGCAGCCACAAGCCCTCTTGCTCCCACCTCAACAGCCATGACCCTTGCAGTGAACCCATCGTGTCTCAGATCAGCGGCCAGATCACTATACTTGGCCGCTTTAAACAAATGTTGCTTTTCCAATCTGGATTCAAATGGCATGGTCAGTTCAATCAATATAACCTGGTGCGATAATGAAGAATGCAGCACTATATCCGGCCGTCTTCGAGATTTTCTGATACTCTCTGGATATGCCCCTCGTCCAGGTAGGTCTACCGCCATCTTCCAGTAATTTGCACAGTCAAGGAGAGATGGTACACTGCTACCTGATTTACTCAGTTTTGGGTGTGCTGACTTTCCTGCTCTCAGAAAGTATGTGTTTGCAGTGTTCGGCCTGACATTGCTATTTGACGTCATCCTTGCCAGATCTATTGTCGCCGCCAGCTCATTTAGCACTTGTTGTGGTGCCATGTGTATCGTCCTTGCACTAATGACACCTTGCAAGCTAAGAGCACGTGTTCAAGTGTCTGCCTCTTATGGCACAGGGGGCACTGCTCATGATCCGACTTTCCCCATCTCACAAGGTTTGTGGCAGATGGCAGGAGGTCATACATTGATGTCTGCTGGTTTTCTCATAATGTGTGTCGCGAGAGGGTTGAGATGTTATTAAAATATAAGATATCCTGGACAAAAAGTTGTATCAGGTGATACCAGGATAGTGCCAGATAAGAGTCTGGTCTTATAAGTAATACCTCCTCCTCTGAAAAGAGTAAGGGTGTATGGATATCAAAGGTAGGGTCAAGCTGTATAAGTTTCCAGGTATGATGTTATTGTATTATCCTGGATCCCTATGGGCTCCCTCTCAAGATCCTCCCTTGATTATTATATTATTATTATTATTATTGTTGACTCTGCTAGGGGATATTAACAAAATTATTTCCAACAAGAACATAAACTCAACTTTAATAAGTAAGTAAGTCTGCTGGTAAATATTTACAATTTATTTAGCCTATACCGTTTCTCTTTTTGGTCTGGAAAGTTTGAAATGAAATCAAATTTATTTACAACAATAAATCAATAAGCATTGAAAATAATTAACAATCTTAAAAAGTCATTCACTTGGTGAAGGTTATCACCTGGGTTAATTATCTCCTTTTAAAGAACATTTATATGATACTAATGAGTTTTGTCATTATTTCTTGACTGTGAAGCTAGTAATAGGTAAATTTATGTCCACACTTTTCATCATACACTGTAGGCTGTCTTTATTAGTATCTTGTTTGTTAATGTCGGGGTATAATCTGGATACGATGACTAGTGGCTTTGTTTTGCCACTTATCAGGTGTTTAGAGATCGTTCACACTTCTGCCATGGACGGACAAGTATTATGAATCCCTCCAGGCAGTGGAAGCTGGGTATCTGGCTCTGTTGACCACAAGAGCACTCGCACCATAGAGTCCAACAGAGATGGATGACTCTTTAAGTTGGTGTAGTTTTCAGGATAAAACCTGAAACAAAAATAAATGTAACCCCTATATGGTCCATCACTATTCCATTATTACACAAGATGGAGATGATAGACAGTGTCAGACAATGTGCTAGCAGATGCACAGGACAATTTATACTAGTATTACCCACAGCCAGTTCACCGTGACTACACTTTCCTTCTAAATCTTTAGTTAGATCCATTTGTCCATGCTACGCCTCCATACAATGATTTGGTCTAGTATAAAATACTAAGTAATACCTTGATCAATACATTAAAACAATTTCTGTCATCCTTCCTTATGTTCCTGGTATGTGTCCCATTCCAACAAGAAATAATTCTTTAAATGCTTTGCCAAACCTACAGACACACTTTTGCCATCATTCGCAATTTATTTTGAATATACACAGTCTGGTAAGTCCTTCAGAAATTACACAATGGTTGCAGAAACACGTCTACACACTCCCTATCGCACACTGTAGTGAATTAATAGAAATACATATAATTATATACATATATATATATTCTTTCTTACCCTCAGGCACACACAGACGAGCTGTTAATGGGCATCTATGGTCTGCTCTTCAGATGAAGTTGGCAAAGGCACACTTCATTAACAATTTTACCGTTTCTTCTGCTCACTGTGCTTTTCAAATCTTATGGCCTCAATTTAGCAAGGGCAAGGTCTATTTATACTAGCACATCCAGCGTATCGGAATGCAGGGAGCTAAAGTGGTATTGCGAATCTCAAAATGACGCATAATTTGTCTCTCTGTTCAATTATGAAAAACTATTTTCCCAATTATCTTTCTTATTTCTGGAGCGATTTTATTCATCCAAAGCTTAAATTATACCCTGAATTATTCTTTATCTATCTATCTAATAATCTTTTAGTCTCCTAAGTGCATTTTATTTTATGTATACTTTAAACAGCTAAATTAGGGACTAACCTGATGTGTCGAGGCCTTTCCACTCGATTTTTCTCTCTTAATAAACTACTTTTCGAGGAAGTCTTTACACCTACCTCTAAAGTAACATTCCTGTTGTTGAATTATAGATCTTTTCCCGGTGGTACTTCTTTCCTACTTATGTAATTAAATGGCATCCTTCACTCAGTTGCACGGATTGAGACTCCATGTTAAGCCTAGTACATTTCAGTAAACACATGAATAAGGAAGTCTTTCCATTGGCCAATGTATCATACAGTTCTTACAATGTATGGCGCACGGTGTGGTCAGAGTTACTCAGAATTATACAGAAAGCCGTGTTGTGAAACAGACTAACTCATGACAATGTGTCCTATGCAATGCCAGAAAATTCTACTCACATCTTGCTCAATTGGTTTTTCTCTGGTTCTTCCCATCAGTTTCACATTGATGATCTTGTCATACAGTTTGAATGCTTCAGTTGTGTGCTTGCATTTATTTATGAAAGTCTGAATCTTTCTGGTTGTCATATTTGTTGTTGTCCATGTTTGTGAGCCACACAGTAGGACATACTTCGTTTTTCATTTTTGTTTTTCATAGTTGATTGTTTAATTTTTTTCCATTTTGCTCCCTTTGTGGCATGGAGCCGCCGCTGCAGCTATTCTTTTTACAGGAAGTCTGCACGAAAGTATTCATGTGCTCTTTTAGCATGGGTTTGTCTAACTGTTTGTTTGTTTGACATGATCAGGTGACGAGCCCCATGCCCCACCCCTCACGTTAGTTGTCTTTTATAACATGCCTGATGGAGCAGTTATCCTATTTTTTCCCATTGTCATCTCACAGACCCCCAATCGTCACCTCACAGACCCCCCCCCCCCCCCCCCCCTCGTCACCTCACAGACCCCCCCCCCCCCCCCCCCCCCCTCGTCACTTCACAGACCCTCAGAGAATATTTATATATATATATATATATATATATATTTTTACTAGCTGTCTACCCGGCTTCGCCTGAGTCCATGTCGGAATGGGTGCAAGTCAGGGGTTGTGCAAATTGTTTTAGAAAGGTTTAACTTTTTTTTGTTTTAATTGTACTATTGCATTGAGGTGTGCTTCTAACACAAAAAGTTTAAGTAAGGGCTTCTTTATAGATGACATTGGTAACAGTCACTTGACGTATAAGTGTTCCCGCGTGCTAACTCGGGAAAATGTCACATACAGTTGCCCATGTGAGAAGCATTCATCGCTCAAATCGGTGCCGGCCAATCATCGGGATTCATGGTATGCAGACTTTCTCCCCACTACCACAACCACCAGTCTGCTTTTTTTTTTCCCCCAAGGATGAGATTTGTTTTAAATCTTAAAAAGTCAAAGCATTTAATAAGACACATAAAGAAGAGAAAAATACATGGAATCTGCATATATATATATATATATATCATCATAACCTTCCACTCCCAAAGGAGCATAGGCCTTCAACAAACTCATGCCAAGTCCTCTTGTCACGTGCCATAATCTCAAGTTCTTTCCACGTTCTCCTCATCATTTTCACCTCTGTTTCCAGCTCTCTTCTCCATGTGCTTCTTGGTTTACCTCTGCCTCTTGCCCTGGGGGTTCCAGAACAAGGATTGCCTTGTAATGCTATCAATCAGCGTGTGTCCTATCCATCGCCATCGTCTTCTTTTCATCTCTTGTTCCACTCTCACTTGTCTGGTTCTTGTCATCAGTTCTACGTTGGTAACCTTGTCATACCATTTTAATCCTTCTATTCTACGCAAGCACCCATTTATGAAAGTCTGTAGCTTGTTGGTTGTTGTCTTTGTTGTTCTCCATGTCTCAGAGCCATACAATAGGACTGACTTCACATTTGAGTTGAATATTCTTATTTTCGTGTTGGATCCTATTTCTCTTGATCTCCATATATTTCCCAATGCAATGAAAGCTCTTCTTGCTTTTTGTATTCTTATTTTGATATCGCTGTCTGTCCCTCCAACTTTGTCTATATTACTGCCAAGATATGTGTACGATTCTACATCTTTTAGTGGTGTTTCTTCAAGTTCAACCTTGTTATCATTTCTTGCATTTATTCTCATTATTTTTGTCTTTTCCCTGTGTATTTTCAGACCTAATTGCTGTGACCTCTCATCGAGTGTTTTCAATTTGTCCTTCATCTGATTACTGTTATGGGACAGAAGAGCCAAGTCATCAGCAAAATTCAGATCATCCAACTGCTTAGTCAGAGTCCACTGGATTCCATTTCTGTTGTGTGTTGTCGATGTTCTCATAACCCAGTCTATTGCTAGTAAGAAAAGAAATGGAGACAAGAGGCATCCCTGTCGCAGTCCCATTTTTATCCCAAACGGTTCTGTAAGCTATCTTTCATGAAGAACACTGAATGTCATGTCTTCATATGTTTTCTTTATTAAATTAATGATCTTCAGGGGAACTCCATAATATATATATATATATCCTTTAGCACGCTGCATTAAAATTCCGAAAATTTGCCCTGCAGCTGCATTCTTTTTCACAAAACCCCCTTTTTTAAAGTGGATGACTTGTAAATTCTATATTTTTTTTGTTTTTTGGTCAATTGCTCTAATTTTTGGACTGTATAGAAATAAATGAATGATGAATCTGATGATGTAAATTTTGTTGATGTGATAGGAGAAGAGGACTGGTGGAAAAAAAAAAAATCAACAAGCGAAGACACTCACCTCACTCCTGGTGCAAATGTGGAGTGTATTCTGTCTTAAAATTGAGCAGGGTGTGATAACGCTCAAAGCAGGGATATGGACAGAGAGGTACCAGACACCTGCGGCACACGAACTGGGTCTGGAGGCGCTTGTTTCCCCTGTTGGAACACACGATGCAGTCTGGCTTGGAAGGCTTGCCGCTAGCCAGACGTTTAGGGTTAAGAGTGATGTAGTGTTCCCTCATAACCAATCTCGCTGGTGCATTGTCAGATACCCTTCCTCTGCGGTGTGTGACCATAGACTGGTACCCATCAAGCAGCCCGTGAGCAATCTGCAAACAGAATGTTTCCGCCTTGATACGACACGGATTCTTGGCCCTCCACAGGACAAGCGAATTTACAAAGAAAACTTCCAATAGATAGAAAACAATTTTCTTCCACCATTTGCTGCTCCTGTGCAGAACCATGTAGTATGTCAACTGTTTGTCCATACGATCAATACCTCCCATGTGACAGGAATAGGCTTGGACAGCGCATGGTTTGTCCACGATCCGCACATTGCCAGCATGATGTTTGGATCTAACCTCCTTCCTGAAGGTCTGCGCATCGTGTGCAGTTGTCATAAGATTCACTGGCCTCTTGTCAAACCATGACATATAGAGGATGTTGCCATCTCTAAAAGTGATGGGAGGGTCACCAGCTTTGGGTTTCGCCAACTTGAGTTCTTGGGGGACCCCTCGGCGGTTGGTCCGCAGTGTGCCGCAAGCTCCTGTCTGATTATCCCCAAGCTCCGTGAACAGGGCAGGAGAAGAGATAAAGTTGTCCATGTAGACAGCATGGCCCTGCCCATACAGGGGAGCAACAAGGGAGGTGACAATGCGGTGAGCAACCCCTCTAGTAGAGTCCACATTGTCTTCCTTCCCAAGGTAGAGCTGCCAATTCCAGAGGTAGCCTGTCTTGGATTCAGCTAGGCCCCAGGCTTTCATACCCCACTTAGAGGGTTTGTTAGGCATGTACTGCATAAGGCTGGTCCTACCTTTGAAAGCTATCATACTTTCATCAACACTAAGCTCTTTTGAGGGTATGTAATGGCTTTGCCATAGAGGGAGAAGAGTGTCGACGAACGATTTGATTTTGAAAGATTTGCTGTGGTCAGGGTGCCCTCGTGGTGCTGCAGTTGTATTATCCACGAGGTGTAGAAATGATAAGATAGACAGAAACCTGTCCCTGCTCATCACTTTCTTGAACCCTGGCATGTCAAGGAAACAGTCATTTGACCAATACAAATCAAATGACGATCTTTTCGTTACACCCATCAACAGTAGCAAAGCAAGAAACGCCCTCATCTCGTCATCACTGACATTGGTCCACAACGTCACCCGGGATGAGGCACCCGCATCTTTTCCTTTCTTTTCACTAACCTGACTGGCGTAACGATTAGTTTCCGTAACTAATGTGTTCACAACATCATCTGTGATGAACAGACGGAATACATCTACCTCAGAGATGTCATCGTCAATGCCCACAGGTCCCACAACTTGGTCAAAGTTGTGGAGCCAGTCGTGGTTGTAGCCAGAAGGTGCCCTAACAATATTCACTTCATCAAAATCATCATCAACATTAGACACATCACTATTTTCCCCATCACCACCATCACCCATATTCTGAGCACGGACCAGATCGGCACTAGTAAACCCAAGAAACTCCTTGTCATCGGAATCAGAATCCATGAAAATTTCTGCTAAAATGGCAGCTTGATCCATGACGATTGATTTTGATTTGAAAATTGCACAGAAAAATTTCGCTAACACACCTGTTACAACTGAAAGTCAGAAAAGGAAGTGAAATCTTTTTCACGTAAGATTCAATTTTAACATCCGGGGTTAAGATCACGTGCACACAGATTATAAACCAGTTATCCGACGATATCCGAAAGTCGACTCAAGTCGCCTCCAGCTGGGAGAACATATATATATATATATATATATATATATATATATATATATATATATATATATATATATATATATATATATATGTATATGGATATATACGTATATATATGTATATATACGTATATATACACGTATATATACGTATATATACGTATATATACGTATATGTACGTATATGTACGTATATGTACGTATATGTACGTATATGTACGTTACATATACGTACATATACGTACATATACGTACATATACGTATATATATACGTATATATACACGTATATACACGTATATATACGTATATATACGTATATATACGTATATATACGTATATATATGTATATATACATATATATACATATATATACATATATATACATATATATACGTATATATACGTATATATACGTATATATATATATATATGTATATGTATATATATATATATATATATATATATATATATATATATATATATATATATATATATATATATATATATATATATATATATATATATATATATATATATATATATATATACATTCATATACATATATACGAGGGGCGTTCAGAAAGTAATGCACCACATCGTTTTTCTCAGGAGCTGTTTATTCAAAAAGCATGAAATTTATACACAATATACATGGATATGTCATGTAAACTTCGGTATTATTCAACATAATCCCCATCAACTTGTACGGCTTTATGCCAGCGCGAAACAAGTGCATGTATTCCTAGCCCGTACCAGATTTTGTCTTGATCATGTAGCCATTTCTTCGCTGCATGAATCACTCCTTCATCATCTTCAATCCTTGTCCCATGGAGTGCATCTTTAAGTGGACCAAATAGATGAAAATCAGAGGGTGCCAAATCGGGACTATAGGGTGGATGGGGTAGTACAGTCCAACCCAATTTGGTGATTGCTTCCCGTGTTGCCAGACTTGTGTGAGGTCACACATTGTCGTGAAGGAGAAGCAGGTCCGCTGGATTCTTGTGCGGCTGAACTCTGCGAAAACGTTGATTGAGTTTTTTCAATGTCTTAAGCTTGCGAATTGATTGTCTCTCCTCTTGGCATAACGTCCACAAGAATCACACCTTCAATGTCCTAAAAGACAGTGATCATGACCTTTCCAGCTGAAGGAATTGTCTTGAATTTCTTTCTTCGTGGTGATTGCGGATGATGCCACTCCATTGACTGTCTTTTTGTCTCCGGTTCAAAATGATGTGCCCAGGTTTCGTCACCTGTAACGATCTTAGCCAAAAAGTTCTCTCCATCAGCATTGAAACGCTCCAACAATTCAGAAGAAATTGCTTTCCTTTGCAATCGGTGGTCATTTGTGAGGCTTCGAGGAACCCATCTTGCGCAAACCTTAGAAAATCCGAGAGTTTTTATAACTGCATTTGCACTACCAATGCTGACTGACAGCTGTAAGACCAATTGTTGAGTAGTGATTCGCCTATCAGTAAGAATAATGCCCTCAGCGCATTTCAACATTTCTGCGTTGGTGGATGTGGCAGGATGTCCACAGCGCAGCCGATCAAGCAGCTCCGTATCTCCACTTCCTGATTCTTTGATTCTCTAAACCCAGCGACTGACTGTACTCCTGTCGACTGCAAAACTTCCATACACATCACATAGACGCTTGTGAATGTTCACAACAGTTTCCTTTTCTGCAACGAGAAATTCTATCACAATTCGCTGCTTATAACGCAAGCTGCTAACACGCTCCATTTCAACGGTTTAGGGCAGCCGTATTATTTGGCCGGTTGTGGTGCAATTTGGTGCACACAATTGGCACATGCCACATTTGAAGTGTGCACAATTTCATGCTTCTATCTTCATTATTAGCTGAGAAAAACGATGTGGTGCATTACTTTCTGAACGCCCCTCGTATATATATATATATATATATATATATATATATATATATATATATATATATATATATATATATATATATATATATATATATATATATATATATATATATATATATATATATATATATATATATATATATATATATATATATATATATATATATATATATACATACAGGGTGTTTATAAAGTCGCTGTGCAGTGAATTTGAAAAATATTTTAGAAATTACGTCATGAATGATGCAAATTTACGTTTTGATATTCTGTGTTCCAATGCTGTGTTCCACAATCCCGTGTGCAGCATTACACAACAAGCTCCAATTGAAAACCATATTTCTGGTGACGTCGTCTCGCCCGGGCGTAAATTTCACTGCACAGTGACTTTATAAACACCCTGTATATATATACACACACACACACACACATACATACATTTGCATTCATGCACATACGTACCTCCACACACACGCTCTTATGTATTCAAATGTATACATGTACACTACTAATGCCCTTTCCTCTATAAAATAATGCTGTAAGGGGATACATTACAAATAAAACCACACA
This sequence comes from Oreohelix idahoensis, assembly GCA_024509875.1. Taxonomy (NCBI): domain Eukaryota; kingdom Metazoa; phylum Mollusca; class Gastropoda; order Stylommatophora; family Oreohelicidae; genus Oreohelix; species Oreohelix idahoensis. The sequence goes on from JAMPIV010014143.1 coordinate 83,088, forward strand.
CGTGTAGTTTCACTTGCATACTCGGGACCGAAGATGCATCAAAAGGGAGGAATGCAGTAAGCGACCCATAGCTTGACTGCGTCAGGGTCAGCGAACCAGAGCTGACCAACACCCTACTCCACCTCCAAGTGGTGGTCCTGGAAACAGGTTGCATCACTGCAGTCTGGCTGAGAGAGTAGAGATCGAAGAGGGAAAGCTAACCCGGTCCCAAAAATGCTGTGCCGAAAACGGATGTGGCGGGCCGAAAGGCGCAGATATCGCAGCTTTGCTGTAAACGGCGACACAACGTAACAAACGTCCTTTTTAGGAACAGTAATAAATAAAATAAAGTAATTATGTCCCTTGTGAGAAGCACTCAAGTGAACGGCACGGCCACGTGAAGCATTTGACCATGCGCTTTATTAAGGGTCATTGAAAAACAGACTCTTATAGGGAATATGAGTCTCTTAAATTTGAATGGCGCATCGGAGGGAATCATAGGTATTCTTGGTATGCAGACTTTCTCCCCGCTACCACAACCTGTCAGGATGGTGGCCTCCACTTTATAGTTCTAGAAAGATGTAATACTAATTGGGAGTCCAGTGCCACTACACACTTTTGGGCAGGCTAAGATTGCGGAGTAAAATGATTGGTACATCAACTTTTAAACGTTGGTGCTATCAACGGACTTGTATGTACGGGAAGGACAGTCAAATTGATGAAATATAAGATTATTTATTTTAGCCTAATATAAGATTATTTATGTTAGTTGCAGTATTATTTTTAGGTGCCAGAATAGTGTGTCCCTTAAACCATGATGGAGATTTACTTCGTAAATTTATTATGTCCGGATAAACAGAACTGATCAACTCTTGGATATCGTCAACAGCTCTTCATAGCTGAATATTATTCAGACTGACTTTATGTTTTAAACACGCATTTTCTACTGCCCATATACACCCACTTTTAAACGTAGTTCGTGAAACAGTAACCCTGAAGGAATTAAAGAGTTTAAAAACTCAACTGGGTAATGTGCGGAGTCTTGCTCATCCAAGATGGTATCAATGGACTTATATAAGATTATTTATGTTAGTTACAGTATAAGAATCCGGTTTAGAAAATGTGCAAAACAGAAAGCAACGCACTTGGAGAAGGGAGAAAATCTGTGACTTATACAGTTTATAAGCTAAGGACGTTAACCCAAGAAACGGTAGAGTTTTTACGTCCCTTGTCCCTTGAGATAACAATGAATGGAGTGAAGAAAAATTCACTGCTCAGCCTCCTGATGTCATACCATGATGATACATAGCATAAAACCTTCCCAGAGAAATGTCTAATACGCGTGCCTTTTATATATATAGGGGATATATATATATATATATATATATATATATATATATATATATATATATATATATATATATATATATATATATATATATATATATATATATATATATATATATTTAAATCATGGTCTCCACCGCATAATCTTCTCAGGTAAACCCTATTCCTTTAGTTTTCTGACATGCTTCCTCTTCTTCTTTGATCCTTAGCCGCCAACCGTCAAAGCAGTCAGTGGCCATCACGCCTAGTGGCGTCTTGTAGGGCAACAACAAATTGATTCCACTTTGCTCGGTCGGCGGCCATCCCTTGTACAGTGCCCCAACTCTGGTTCATTCTTTGCATCTCAGCCTCCACAGTCCTCCACCAGGTTGTTTTTGGTCGGCCTCTCTTTCGTTTTCCTTCAGGGGTCCAAAGCATAGCTGTTCTTGTGATGGCATCGGGGTCTCTTTTGAGGACATGGCCAACCCAGCTCCATGCAGCAAGATAAATTCAAAACTATAATGAATTCTGAAGGGATTGTTGTTGTTGTGTTGAAGATGTGGAGGTTGGGCACTTAACAGCAGACCGTTATTGCCTCTTCTCGTTCCATCTTGGTCTACCCTGTTCAACCTGAAATTTGGTTATAATTGGGGTATTTAGCGTCATTTTATTTTCTAATTTTGTATTAAATTTAAAGAACTATTGTCTTTAGCAGTTGCTGATTTTAATTTATATTAGTATTTGTCCATTGTATTTTCTCTTTTGTATTGTTTATTGGTAACTATTGTCCTTTACACTTGGTTTTAATTTGTATTAGTATTTGTTCTTTGAGTTGTTGTTTTTTTTTTTGTTTTAATACCTCGTTGTCTTTCCTTGTCCTATGAGTAGTTAGTAAGTTTTTTTTTTAACTTTGTGTGGTTTTTTTTTTTTAAATAATGATTTGTTGGTTCTTGTTGCTTAATTTCTATTTAGTTTAATGTCTTTTCTGAAGTACTAACCTTATATATTTTCCTTTGTTTTATGTATATATCTTTTAAGTATTGATTGGGCATCTCTTGGAGCATCTATACTTAAAACCTTATCCCCTGTCATGTCTATATTCTGAAGGGAAAGTTATGCCAGGCCCTTTGATGGACTGGCAAGAAAGAGAGAGAGGGAGAGTATTTTAAAAAAAACCCCTAGACCAAACGAAACACTCACAGCCAAGACCAGAGCTAAATATAGCCTACCTGTGTGCATAGCACTAACCTAAGGCAGACCTGTAGGGAAGTGGTGAAACAAGGGAGAATATCAGTATCTGTTTCCCAGTGTGATTATAGCCCCTGATTGCATTCTTTCTTATTTACAGCTGTGCACATGTATTACTCACCTGACACTATTTTTACCCACAGATATATTGTCTACTTCCTGTGTTTTACACTCGTGTCTGATAATGTGGGCTTTCTGTTAATTTTTTCCACATGTTTAAAAGTCAAACACTCAGTTTCATAGTACAAGAAGCTGTTAAGTTTTATTATTATTTGTTTCTTATTATCCCTGTGAAATTATTCCAAGCCGTATAGTTTATTTTCTGTTTTTTGACAGAGGATATTGCTGCCTCATTTCACAAGAATTATAGAACACTGCTCAAGCTTGTAGTATATAGGGCACTGGAGTTGTATAGCTGGTGAGGTCCGCCAGGCAATTGGCACCAGGTATGTGTATGCCCAGACACATCCTCTTGTGATATCCTTGCCAGTGTTATCTGTTAGTTTCATGTGGAAAAACAATTTTCTAAGTGAAAAAATAGTTGATGCTCACGTAAGTCACTTTCATCTGCTGGCCATTTGCTGTCATTATGACCTCATCTTTTTGACTGTCACATATTCTTCATTCTTCTGAATTGTCATTCTTTTTGTTATTTATTTGCTTGAAATATTATTTTTTAATAACTGCTGTTAGATTAGACGTGAAAAATTTATACAGTTTCATCATTTATAATTTGTTTCATCCAGGAAACATCTTTAAATTTCATAGCTGCCTCTTATTGAGAAAGGAACGATTTTTTGTTGTTGTTGCAACTATCTACTGTCAATTTTTAATAACTGCTGGTCATCATAATTTCCTTTTTGTTTCAAACACAAGATGGAGCCACCAGTTAAAGGCTTTAATTCATCATCATCATTTTCTTTTGTGCTCCTTACAGAGTATGGAGCCACCACTGTAGCTGCCCCCCCCCCCCCCCCCCCCCCCCCCCCCCCCCCCCCCCCCCCCCCCCCACCCCCCCCCCCCCCCCCCCCCCCCCCCCCCCCCCCGAAGGAAGCCTACACAAAGAAGTCACATGATCTTGTAGCTGTGGTTATTGTAGCAATTTCTTGTACATGATGAGGTTACCAGCCTCTATTCACAACCTGCTGTTAGTCAGCTTGTCCAGCATGCCTGTTAATCACATAGCTATAGTAAATGTATATATATTTTTTGATAACTGCTGTTAGATTAGACTACCAATATTTCTGTACCGTAGGTTATACTTTTTTCCTTCAGGAAAAGTATTACAATTTCTTACCTTCCTCTTATATAAAAAGAACTATATATATTTTTGTTTGTTTGTTGCGTGTAGCTACAATAATTTTTTTGTCTAAATGCTGTCGTCATCTCCTTTATCACTCCTTCAAAAGCTTAAAACTACCACTGCAGTTCCATTGCAAGAAGTCTCAATGACAGCACACACTCCTGCATCAGTGGTACTTTTTAAAACAATATATCATAAAATTTGCCCCTTATGCCCAAATCTCATATGAGTCACCTCGTATGACATGCTTGAGGGAGCAATATTCATATTATTTCTTTGTCTCATTAGAAGACCCACCTCCGTATTTGCTCTGATCACTGATGAAGACTTTTTCCTATACCAGTGTTATCTCCTTCAGCACTTTTGTTCTGTACTATTTCATTATCTAAATGATATCACACACACACACATATCAGATCATAACAGTGTTGGAAGTAGGCTTCATAAATGGGTGCTTGCATAGAATAGAAGGATTGAAATAGTATAATAAAATCACCACTGTGGAACTGATGACATGAACCAGACATGTGTCAGTGGCAAAAGAAGAGAAGATGCTGGTGTTAGATAGAGCACACATTGAAGAAACCTGTTGATAACATTACAAAGCAGTTCTTTTTCTAGAATTCCAAGGGTAAGAAAGACGAGGGATGCCAAAAAAAAAAAACACGGAGAAGGGAATTGGGAACAGATATGAAAAGGATAAAGAAGAATATTGAGAAGACCTTGAACAGATGGCACATGACCTGAAGACTTGGCATACATGTTGTTGTTGTTGTTGCCATGATCTCCTTAGGGAGCCAAAAGGTAATGCATGTTTGAAGTGTTATATCATGACTTAAGGTGTGTCAGCTTGTGAAGATTGTTACCTGAATCCTATGTTCTTTTTGTTGTATCAGATGACATGAAAGAGGAATGTGGGGACAGTAATATCAGAAATAACCTTTTGATGGTCGAACCACCCAGTGCTGATTTTCTCAATGGTAAATTTGTAACAGTTTTCTGTTTTCTTTATTTCAAACTCATGTGTATTGTTTGAAATTTAACCTGTACAGTTTCATTGTTTTGTTGTTGGTGCTTTGATTTCAGGTGACAAATTGGAGAAAGGAATAATGTAGTCATGGCAACAGGGTAAATTAAAAGTCACTTCTTGTTTATATCCTCACTTTTGGATTTTCATGAAACAAATATCAAAACAAGGAACAGTAACTGCCATTTGACTAATAAGTTATATTTTTTTATGTCCAGAAAGAAGACAATAAACTAACACTACAAGGGACTGCAAAAAATACCCTGACCTCTGTGAGGTCATGGGTTGAATAGGTCATATGTCACTTTGAGCTGTAATGTTAATGTAATAAAATGGCAGTTGATTCAATTTTTGTGTTGTTTCATTTAAATTGGTTGGAAAGAAATGAAGAAGTAAACATAGGTATTGACTTTTCAATCACCCTGTATATATATCTAGAGAGGATCTTCTACCTCATTTTTAACTGTCATTAACAGACACTGTATGGGCTACCAGGGTGGAGTGATGCCTGGTTTTTTATTAAGACATCTACTTCTTCAAGTATCATGATAACTGACATAGGTTTATTCTTAACTGTCATTAACAGATACTGTGTGGGCTACCAGGGTGGAGTGATGCCTGGTTTTTTTTATTAAACATCTACTTCTTCAAGTACCATGATAACTGGCATAGGTTTATTCTTAACTGTCATTAACAGATACTGTGTGGGCTACCAGGGTGGAGTGATGCCTGGTTTTTTATTAAGACATCTACTTCTTCAAGTATCATGATAACTGGCATAGGTTTATTCTTAACTGTCATTAACAGATACTGTGTGGGCTACCAGGGTGGAGTGATGCCTGGTTTTTTATTAAACATCTACTTCTTCAAGTACCATGATAACTGGCATAGGTTTATTCTTAACTGTCATTAACAGATACTGTGTGGGCTACCAGGGTGGAGTGATGCCTGGTTTTTTATTAAGACATCTACTTCTTCAAGTACCATGATAACTGGCATAGGTTCATTCTTAACTGTCATTAACAGATACTGTGTGGGCTACCAGGGTGGAGTGATGCCTGGTTTTTTATTAAGACATCTACTTCTTCAAGTACCATGATAACTGGCATAGGTTCAGTCTTAACTGTCATTAACAGATACTGTGTGGGCTACCAGGGTGGAGTGATGCCTGGTTTTTTATTAAGACATCTACTTCTTCAAGTACCATGATAACTGGCATAGGTTCAGTTTTAACTGTCATTAACAGATACTGTTACAGATAATTTGTTTTCAGCACCAGTGGTTCCTAATGATATCACACTCCCCCCTGATCTCCTGTGTAGTGAGATCGGATGCCTAGCCTTCTCGGATAAGGAAAAAAAAAAGGAGGTCCCATGTGCAAGTTGCGCATGTTAAAAATCCATCGGCAGTTGGAAATCGTAAAGAGTAGGCCACACTGCCACTGCCCTGGCAAAATTTTAAAGTAAGGAAACCTACCCAGCACAAAAATTTTTTATAGAATGTATAACTTCTGTATACACACACTGGGATCCTCGCAGGTGCTATGGAGTTTGTGCACTGTGCTGAGATCCTCTGTGTGATCTAAGAGAGGAGATCGGGGCACTGATGGAGTTGTCCGTGTGTAATGAAGATGGTCCTTAAAACCAAAGAAACAGACAAGGAACGTCTGCTAGAGCATCTGCTTAAGCGTCTGCTAGACGGCTAGCAGCAGTCATGGCTTCATGCTCCATAGGGAGCAAGAAAGGAAAATGTTGATGAGATATTTTTGTGAACTTATTAAGTAGAAGAGGTATTTTTTTTTAAACTTTGAGGCTAAATATTTATGCTGATATTTAGAACTCATTAAGTAGAAGAGGGTGACAATCGACAATGTGGAAACCATAGAGGCATATCCCTTCTCAGTGTCCCTGGTAAAATCTACTCTAGAATCCTAGAGCAGAGCCTCCGACGCCTAGCTAAGCCACAATTGGATGAGGTCCAGTGCGGATTCCGAGCAAACCGAAGTACTCAAGACCTAGTCTTCACATTCAGACAGCTGAGTGAAAAGGCCCTTGAGTATAAGAGTGAGATCCATCTTTGTTTCATAGATCTGGAAAAGGCGTTTGACAGGGTCCCCTGGAGCAAACTTTGGGACTGTTTGGCAAGGAAGAATATTCCAGCACCTCTGATTCATGCTATACAGAGCTTCTACAAGTCTTGCAGAAATTATGTGAGGACAGCAAACCATAAGTCAGAAGAGTTCAGGACCACCACTGGTGTAAGACAAGGTGATATCCTGTCACCTTATCTTTTCATACTCCTCATGGACGATGTCATCAAGGCATGTAAGGAGAGAACAAGAAAGTATTCAGTGGGGTACTGGAAGATGAGACAGGTCTATATTTCGGAGCTGGCATTTGCTGATGATGTTGCCCTGATTGCTAAATCAGAGGCACATCTCCAATCCAACCTGCAAGTCTGGAAGGAAGAGCTGGAGAAGAGAGGGATGGTCATAAGCAGCTCTAAAACAAAATCCATGGTGATATCACGAGAAGAAAGAAAACATCAGATTAAGTTGGGAGAACAGGTCCTGGAGCAGGTCGACCACTTTAAATATCTCGGAGCTATTATAGACCGAAAGGGAGGCATCAAAGAAGAGTTGGCCACTCGAAAAGCAGCGGCTGGGAGACTTTTTCAGGCCATAAATCGTGGATTCCTCAGCAAGAAAGAGGTTGGTAAGAAAACGAAGATGGCTGTATACCGCTCCACCTATGTCCCAGTTTTGACATGGATGCGAGTCGTGGGCAATGACTACAACCCACAAAAGCCAGATCCAAACCTCAGAAATGAGGTATCTGAGGAAAGTGGTTGAAGTAACAAGAAGAGACATGGTCCGCAACCAGACGATACGTCAAGGCCTGAAATCCCATCCGCTGCAGACCCAAATAGAACAGTCCCAACTAAGATGGTTTGGCCATGTCTGCAGAATGGGAGAAGATCGGCTACCACGACAAGCATGGGAAACAAAGAGCCAGGGATCCAGACCTCCAGGACGACCCAGAGTTCGCTGGGAGGACAACATTAGACAATCTTTGAAGGACCGAGGACTAGAATGGAACCAGGCCAGGAAGAAGACGGCTGATAGAATGGTCTGGCGCTCTCTCTTCCAAACCTCTACACCTCACGGTAGAAGGGGAACGACTAAGTAAGTAAGTAAGTAACTGGCTGCTTCTTCGTGTAAAACTTGTTGCTGCATAAGTCACAGCTGCTAGAGTACGTGGAGTGTTTTTGTGCAACTGGTGGTCCATTGCTCTTAAATTACGGAAAAGGACGTGTCAGTTATTTATATTTGAAAGCATAAATTATTTCAAAGATTAGGACGTATCAGTAATTTATAATTTAAAGTATAAATTATCTCAAACATGATTTATTTATTTGTATGTTTATGTGTTACAGAGGCATGTTTCTTGAGAGGGCAGGGCAATGGCAAAGAGTTCAGGATGGCCATGTCCAACAAAGGCAAACAAAGTCTTGTGCGGGAAGGTTTCATGTACCGCCTCGATCACTCAGGAAAAGATAAATTGTCCTGGAGGTGCAGCACAAGAGGATGCCCTGCCCATTTGAAGACTGACCACTTAGCAGAAATAATTGTGCAGGATAATGAGAAACCCCACACTCATGCAGTGGACGCCGGCAGGTTTGAGAAACAGCTGCTGCGCATCGCTTGCAAGCGCAAGGCTGTTGAAGATTGCAGTACCAGTGCTCAGGATATCATTTCCAATGAGATGACACGCCTGAGTGGCCTTAGTCTGAATCCCAAGAACACAAAGTTTTTACAGCTTGCCATGTATCGTGAGCGGAAGAAAGTCTTTCCCAAAATGCCGCGGGTGGCCAGAAGTGGTAAGAAACTGAAACAAGATAGAAAATTCAATGTTCATTCAGATGGTGTTACAAGTATTCCTCAGCCTCACATTCCAACTTTGCCAACAGCCTTTTATGCTCAGCCACAATCTACGACACATCAGCCTCATTTTGACATGTTAACAGAAGAAGGTGGTTCAGATTATCATCATCCACATCATAATCATGAGGACAACACATTACGGCCCCTTCCTCGGCTACTGCACCAGCAAGAGCATTCTGAACCACCACCTCGTACGCATCAGCATCAAATTTTGCATCATCAGCTGCAACCATTGGAGAGCACTTTACCACAAACAATTTTCCCCAGCAACCACTTGCTTCCTGGTCCAGTGGGTGTAGCCTCGACCTCTGAGGAAGAGACCACTAGCGTTCATCATCTCAGCAGTTGTGCTGTAAGGAAGAAAATGTGAGCATTTATTTTTAAGAGTTAGAAACTATATATTTAAAAACAGCTTCGGAAACGATTGTGGGAACAGTGAAGGGGACTGCTGTACAACTAATAATAGAAAGTAACTGAATGAAAAATGGTATAGGACTCTTTATACCATTCATTATCATTTTTTCACAGACTTTCTGGAACTACATGGGGCATCACTGTACCATTAGTAACACTTAAAAAAAATTTTTTTAACGTAAACAAGCAAGAAAATCCCTGGATACGATATGTCAAAGCCTAAAAACCCAACCCCTGCAGACCCAAGTAGAACAGTCCCAACTGAGATGGTTTGGCCATGTCTGCAGAATGGGAGAAGATTGGCTACCACGGCAAGCATGGGAAACAAAGAGCCAGGGATCCAGACCTCCAGGACGACCCAAAGTCCGCTGGGAGGACAACATTAGACAACCTTTGAAGGACCGAGGACTAGAATGGAACCAAGCCAGGAGGAAGACAGCCAATAGAATAGTATGGCGCTCTCTCTTACAAACCTCTACACCTCACGGTAGAAGAGGAACGACTAAGTAAGTAAGTAAGAAAATCCCTGGATGCTACAAAGATGTTGTTTTACAAAAAAATTTCACAAAGTTTACAACATTTTACACCATCATTTTCAGTCTGATTGGCTAAATGCTTGCATCTCTGCTGCAAAGTTACCGGGTTCCAGAATCAAAACCTGGTAGCATCACACTCTTGACTACCCAGCTATAAATGGGTACTTGACTGTGCACTTGAGTTAGAGAAGGCATAGGCAGCATCTACTATGGGATTACCTTTTTAAAGACCATGAACAGATGGCACAGGACAGGAAGATTTTACATGAATTTGTTGCATACCTATATTCCTTAGGAAGCTGAAGGATGATGATGAATGTTCTACCAATACATCCATGTGTCTGTATGTTCTACCAATACATCCATGTGTCTGTATGTTCTACCAATACATCCATGTGTCTGTATGTTCTACCAATACATCCATGTGTCTGTATGTTCTACCAATACATCCATGTGTCTGTATGTTCTACCAATACATCCATGTGTCTGTATGTTCTACCAATACATCCATGTGTCTGTATGTTCTACCAATACATTCATGTGTCTGTATGTTCTACCAATACATCCATGTGTCTGTATGTTCTACCAATACATCCATGTGTGTGTATGTTCTACCAATACCATCATCCATGTGTCTGTATGTTCTACCAATACATCCATGTGTCTGTATGTTCTACCAATACATCCATGTGTCTGTATGTTCTACCAATACATCCATGTGTCTGTATGTTCTACCAATACATCCATGTGTCTGTATGTTCTACCAATACATCCATGTGTCTGTATGTTCTACCAATACATCCATGTGTCTGTATGTTCTACCAATACATCCATGTGTCTGTATGTTCTACCAATACATCCATGTGTCTGTATGTTCTACCAATACATCCATGTGTCTGTATGTTCTACCAATACATCCATGTGTCTGTATGTTCTACCAATACATCCATGTGTCTGTATGTTCTACCAATACATCCATGTGTCTGTATGTTCTACCAATACATCCATGTGTCTGTATGTTCTACCAATACATCCATGTGTCTGTATGTTCTACCAATACATCCATGTGTCTGTATGTTCTACCAATACATCCATGTGTCTGTATGTTCTACCAATACATCCATGTGTCTGTATGTTCTACCAATACATCCATGTGTCTGTATGTTCTACCAATACATCCATGTGTCTGTATGTTCTACCAATACATCCATGTGTCTGTATGTTCTACCAATACATCCATGTGTCTGTATGTTCTACCAATACATCCATGTGTCTGTATGTTTTGCATTATTTCACAAATAAAGCTATCTTATCTAAGTCATTCTCTGCTCATTAACTCCTACTTATGACCTGTGGCTGTTTCAGATGTCATGCTGATATTCGAGTACATGAGGAGTTGCTTAATGACAAAGTATGCACTCTAGCATACAGGTCAGTTGGTTTTTAGTTATCAAACATAACATCTGAATTTATAGTAAGATATGAAGAAATTTTGTTGTTGATGGAATAGTCACACTAATGCAGCTTAGTGTATTAAAAAAATTAATGTCATAATGTGAGAACTTAATATCACTTTTGTAAACCAGGAGAAAAGTTTTGACTGAATGTATAGAAATGTCCACCCGTGTGTTACCGGGGCCCGAAAAGGGAGCACAGAATAGTAACACTGTACCCTACCATGCGAATCATAAAAAGCGACTAAGGAGGGTTGGGCATGTGGCTGGTTACCCCATCCTGCAAAAAACATTTTACCACAAAACTTCAACAAACATGGACAAGTCAAATAAAGAATATAAATCAACTCAGCCGCCCAAGACAGAAGAAGGTCCTCAGGAAAGGAGGCGCATGAAGCAACCTAGAGAAAGCCGAAAGGAGTCTGGGTTGTTGCCGACTAACCTTTTTTCGTCTAGGAAAATCTCCAGGATTGGCACCTGGAATGTTCACACTCTGTGTGAACAAGGGAAAACTGCACACGTAGCAGCAGAAATGACAAATTACAGGATTGATATCCTGGGTCTCTGCGAGACACGGTGGAAAGGCATAGAGAAGAGGAGATTGATCACAGGAGAAATGGTGTTGTCCTCAGGACATGAGGAGGAAAGAGCCCACCACAGTGAAGGGATGGCTCTAATGCTGTCCAATGAAGCACAGAAGGCACTAATAGAATGGGAAGCAATGGGACCCCGAATTATAACAGCAAGGTTTAAATCAGCCAAAAAGAAAGTAAATATAAACATCATCCAGTGTTATGCACCAACAAACGGTAAAGAAGAATCTGCGAAAGAAGACTTTTACACCAGACTACAAAATGTCTTGGACAATAAGAAAAGAAAGGACATCACAATTTTGATGGGGGACCTAAATGCGAAAATAGGAACAGACAACACCAGTTTGGAAGAAATCATGGGAAAGCATGGATTAGGAATGATGAACAAGAATGGGGAACTATTAGCAAACTTCTGTGCTTCAAATCAACTAGCTATAGGAGGAAGCATATTTCCACATAAAAGAATACATAAAGCAACATGGATATCACCAGACCACAGAACTGAGAATCAGATTGATCACATATGCATAAGTAAGAAGTTTAGGTCATCATTGCATGAAGTGAAAGTATGTAGAGGAGAGATGTTGTATCAGACCACCATCTTCTGTTGGCTAAGACAAAATTAAAACTCAAGAAATTTACAACAACATATAGCTATAGACAACAGTATAATGTGGGATATCTAAGAAATCAGGAAATAAGAGAAAAATTTTCAATCACAGTATCCAACAAATACCAAGTACTCCAACAGCTGGAAGATGAAACAGATACGGAAGACCACTGGCAACAAGTAAAAAATATATGGAACGAGACATGTGAAGAAGTACTGAGAAAAAGAGAACGTCAGCACAAAGCATGGATAACAACAGAAACCATTAGTAAGACAGAAGACAGGAAAAACAAGAAAGCAGATTTAAACAGAAGCAAAATCAGAAGCTCCAAAGCCAAGGCTCATGAAGTGTATATAGAAGCAAACAAAGAAGTAAGAAGAAACATCAAAAGAGACAAGATGAAATATACTGATGATTTGGCAAAAGAAGCAGAGGAAGCTGCAGCCAAAGGAAATATGAGGGACCTGTACAACAACACAAAGAAGCTAACAGGGAAATATAAGCAAGCAAATGGCCTCATAAAAGATAAGAATGGAAAATTGCTTAGTAATATGCAAGAACAAATGAAGAAATGGACAGAACAAAGAGGAACTTCTCAATAGACCATCTCCAACTAATCACCCAGACATCCAGCCAGCAGAAGAGGAGCTACAAATCAGCTGTGAGACCAAGTAGAGAAGAAATAAAGAAAGTCATAAAGCTTCTGAAATATGGAAAAGCAGCTGGTCCAGATTGCATTCCAGCAGAGGCCATCAAAACAGAAATTGATACCTCTACAGAGATATTATACGAACTACTTGGCAAAGTCTGGGAGAGAGAACGAATGAACGAATGAACTTTATTTTCACAGGGTTAAGAATTGGGCACACAGGCCCATCTGACATTCTGCCCTTCCTCTCTCTCTCTCTCGAATACCAGCAGAATGGAAGGAAGGTTGTCTGGTCAAGTTGCCTAAGAAGGGAAATTTACAAGAGTGCACAAATTATAGAGGAATAATGTTACTATCAGTGCCAGGAAAAGTATTAAACAGAATCATCCTTGAGAGATTAAAAGAGTCCATAGACAAGTAACTGAGAGATGAACAAGCAGGTTTTCGACAAAACAGATCCTGTACAGACCAGATAGCCACATTGAGAATAATAGTTGAACAAAGTCTGGAATGGAATACACCACTATACATCGGATTCGTGGACTATGAAAAGGCATTTGACAGTGTAGACAGAGAATCGCTTTGGAAATTGATGAGGCATTATGGAGTTCCCAAGAAGATCATTAACTTAACTCTTGCAGGCCGGAATTTTTTCATCAGTTTTGCCAGAATTATTTTTGTACCTTAAAGCAGTACCTTTATAAATTCTAAAGTTTCTGAGTTATTACACAACAAAGACACACATATTATACATCACAGTAAAGATAAATGAATGTAGAATTAGAATATGAAGGATTTTTAGTGATATTCTACATATAGTATTCAGTTATGAGTCATAACGAAAATACGGAACAAATTTCACAGAACACAAAAGTGACGTTCCCAACGTCGTTTCGGCTTCTAGGGGTTTTGCGAATGTACGCTACCAGCGTCGTTCCGGCTTTTAAGAGTTAATAAAGAAGACCTATGAAGACATGACATGCAGAGTTCTTCATGAAGGACAACTTAAGAACCGTTTAGGATTAGAACGGGAGTGAGGTAGGGATGCCTCTTGTCTCCATTTCTTTTCTTACTAGCAATAGATTGGGTTATGAAAACATTGACATCACACAACAGAAATGGAATCCAGTGGAATCTGACTAAACAGCTTGATGATCTGGATTTTGCAGATGACTTGGCTCTTCTGTCCCATAACCATAATCAGATGCAAGAGAAAATGAAAATTCTCGATGAGAGGCCACAGCAAGTGGGCCTGAAATACACAGGGAAAAGACAAAGATTATGAGAATAAATGCAAGAAATGATAACAAGGTTGAACTTGAAGAAACACCACTAAAATATGTAGAATCGTACACATATCTTGGAAGTAATATAGACAAAGTTGGAGGGACAGACAGTGATATCAAAATAAGAATACAAAAAGCAAGAGGAGCTTTCATTGCATTGGGAAACATATGGAGAACAAGAGAAATCAAGTCCAACACAAAAATAAGAATCTTCAACTCAAATGTGAAGTCAGTCCTATTGTATTGCTCTGAGACATGGAGAACAACAAAAACAACAACCAAAAAGCTACAGACTTATATAAACGGGTGCGTGAGTAGAATAGAAGGACTGAAATGGTATGACAAAGTCACAAATGTGCAATTGATGACAAGAACCAGACGTGCCAGTGGAACAAGAGTTGAGAAGAAGACGCTGGCAATGGATAGGACACACATTGAGGAAACCTGTTGATAGCATTACAAGGCAGTCCTTGTTCTGGAATCCACAGGGAAAGAGAGGCAGAGGTAGACCAAAAAACACATGGAGAAGAGAACTGGAAACAGGTGAAAATGATGAGGAAAACATGGAAAGAACTTGAGCGGATGGCACAGGACAGGAAGACTTGGCATGTGTTTGTTGAAGGCCTTTGCTCCTTTGGGAGCTAAAGGGTATTGATTGATTGATAGAAATGTCCTGTGGAAGGTGGTAGAACATTAGAGAATTATTGAAGAGATTTCAGTTTGTACAAAAATGATGAAGAATAATTGTTGGAAGATCATTAATGAAGGAATATTGAGACACTAACTAAAAGTTGTTCTTGATGCTCTTGAAGGTGAACCCAAGTCAGTTACCAGCACAGGTATAAACAGGGAGTTTAGACAAAGGCTTTGTAGTTCTGTCCTATTAAAAAATACTGGAAGTGCCAGAATTGAATTCTTGAACTAAGTTTTGGGAAGGACTGACAGCCTAGGTCTCCTTGAAGAAAAAAATGTGAGGAAAAAACCATAAGTCTTATGGAGAAGAAAGAGACCTTGACACAGGAAAGGAAGGCCTGGAGTGAATTTGTTGAAAGTTTATGCTTCAAAAGAAGCTGAAAGGTAATAAATTATGAAAGAAGCAGATGTGTAAAGACAGATGGGCCTGATGGAGACAAAACATTACTACTGAGAATTGTGTGTTTTTTAATTTGGTGCCCCACAGGGGCATGAAATGGTTGTGTTTAAATTAATTTAATTCATACCAAGGTAAACATGCATTGAGTTGTGTAAATTTAGTGATTATTTGAATGTTTAAAGTCTGCAAAGCATACATTTTTTTCTGGGGGAGGGGGGAATTTCAGCCAAGCAAAACTGGAAGGAAGGAGGTAGCTATTGTGGTAAAATCCCCTCTACGGTAGAGGACCATCCAACTCCTGGTATTGTATCACCCGTCAGTTAGTGGGTCTGGTATATTTTATCAACTCCCATGTCGAGTTTTCTGAGTTAGGGAAGCCCTCTGGGTTTGCAAGAAAGCCCTGGAACTCACCCCAAGTACACAAGTATAAAGAGTGAAAATTCAAATCCCCGGGAATCAAAAGAAGAAAAATTTCAGTAAAACTGGTTATGTAACCATTGACTATTACACATGATTATAAACTGTATAATGATTATATGTGAGACAAGAATGTATGTGACAGATCTATGTGGCGGATCTTTGTGAGGCACTGCTACAGATTGTAGTTTGCAATTTTGTGTAAAAAATAACAATAGCTTAAACTGTAAGAAAGTCAACCAAGAACTGCTCAACTCCGACCAATCAAGATATACACACCATAATGGGCAGATGGTGGAACCAGAACTGCCATGCTATGGACCCCTGAAGGAAGATGAAACAAGAGGCTGATCAAATATAACTTGGTGGAACTGGGTTGTTTATGTTGTCAGAAAAGACCTTTGATACCATCACCAGAACTGCCATGCTATGGACCCCAGAAGGAAGATGAAAGAGAAGCTGACCAAGTATAACTTGGTGGAAAAATGTGGAGACTGAGATGAAGAGGATGAACTAGAGTTGAGGTGCCATACGAAGGTTGGCCACAGACTGGGCAAAGTGGAGAGAATTGGTTGTTGCCATATGAGGCACCACTAGGCATGATGGTCACTGTCAGTTAGTGGCCATGAAGAAGAGAAACTATAACAAAACTTCAATCTTTTGGCTTTGTGCAGAGATAAATGGATTGTCCATGATTATCCTTTAAAGGGGCAGTCCCTGTAGCAAGAAAATGGTGTATACCAAAGATAAACTGGGCAGAGAATGTTCAGAAATTAACTGAGAAGACCTTTGTGGAGACAGATGCTGGTGCAAGACAGACAAATTTGGCAACAAAATAATGCATTCATTAGAAAGTGGTACCAAACCATCTTGATCAGTGCTTTGAAACCAGTGTGCTGCGGGTGTCTGCTTGGTGTGCCGTGGCACCAGGCAGAGTACACCATTTAATCGTATACACAAATTATGTCAAAGCACAGTATACAAAATAACTAAATTCATCAGCGGAAAACGAGGTGCAAACAATATTACATTAGTAAGAGATATGCAAGGAAATCTCATCACGACAGCAGAGGGACAGGAAACAAGATGGGCAGAGCACTTCAGAGAAACTCTGAACAAGGAACCACCAGAGACACAATTGAATGTTCCTGAGGCTGAAAACGATCTAGATGTAAATACAGACATTCCACGAAAAGAAGAAATCATCACAGCAATGAAAGGGTTAAAGAACGGAAAAGCTCCTGGCCATGATAACTTAAATGCAGAGCTATTTGACAGACCCTGAGCTAGCAGCAGAACTATTAGAACCACTATTTGCACAAGTCTGGAAAACGGGGACAACACCATCAGAGTGTAACAAAGGAATAATTGTCAAATTGCCCAAGAAGGGAGATCTTGCAGACTGCAATAATTGGAGAGGAATCACTCTTCTCTCAGTTCCCAGCAAAATACTAGGCAGGATAATTATACAGAGAATTTCAAAAGCAGTAGACCACAAACTGAGGAAAGAACAAGCAGGATTTAGAAAGAACAGAAGATGTGTAGATCATATATTCACTCTCAGGAACATTATAGAGCAGTGCTCAGAATGGCAAAGACAGCTGTACATTAATTTTGTTGATTTTGAAAAGGCTTTTGACAGCATACATAGGGACAGTTTATGGAAAATACTGAGGGCTTATGGAATTCCAAGCTGCATAGTGTCAATCATAAAAAAGCCTCTATGCCAACTTTACGTGTAGTGTTGGGCAGAGCAACCTAACCTTTGAGGTGAAGACAGGAGTACGACAGGGATGCCCCTTATCAACCACTCTATTTTTAACAGTCATAGATTGGGTGATGCGCCAGACAACAGAGGGCAGTCCAAGAGGAATAAAATGGACTACATTTTCTACATTGGAAGATCTGGAATATGCAGATGACATTGCACTACTAGCACATTCACATCAACACATCCAGGAAAAAACGGATAGACTTAATAGTTTTAGCCAGCAGGTGGGCTTGAACATCAATTTAAAGAAGACAGAGGTCATGACGCTCAATGTGAGCAACCCTGAGCCCATATCAGTAAGGAATCAGCAACTGGTACAGACAGACACCTTCACATACCTAGGCTGCATAGTAACACCAGACGGCGGGGCAGGCAAAGACATCAACATCAGAATGAATAAGGCAAGAACAGCCTTTTTTAGCCTAAACAACATCTGGAAGTCCTCTCAATACAGCACAAGCACAAAATTAAGATTATATCAGAGCTGTGTGCTTTCTGTGCTTCTCTATGGTGCGGAATGCTGGAGAGTTACAGAGAATGAAATGTCGAAATTGTCCTCTTTTCATACAACATGCCTAAGAAAAATTCACCGAATCTTTTGGCCGAATACCATCACCAACCAAGATCTGCTTACTCGTAGCAAGCAAGAGGACATGAACACCATCATAGCTGGCAGACGCTGGAGCTGGGTTGGCCAATGTCCTCAGAAGAGACCCCGATGCCATCACAAGAACAGCTATGCTTTGGACCACTGAAGGAAAACGAAAGAGAGGCCGACCAAAAACAACCTGGCGGAGGACTGTGGAGGCTGAGATGCAAAGAATGAACCAGAGTTGGGGCACTGTACGAAGGATGGCCACCGACCGAGCAAAGTGGAATCAATTTGTTGTTGCCCTACAAGACGCCACTAGGCGTGATGGCCACTGACTGCTTTGACGGTTGGCGGCTAAGGATCAAAGAAAGAAGAAGACAAATTATGTGTTATGGTAAAATATTATGGAAGAATCTCACACGTGTAATTTTACAAATAATAAGTTGAGTTATCATCTTCCACCAGTTCATCATAAAAATTTAGGGATCACTGTCTTATGATTGCGGTGAATTTTTAAATAATGTTATCAAGTAAAACATGTTGGGCACTGACCTAAACTACAAGACAGGTGGAAGAAGTTATAGGAAAAAGCCATGTCATTTAATCTGAAAGCTGTGACAGCCATTTTTATGCTGTCTACTACTTCAAACTTTAGGCGGGCTCTGCAAGAAAACAGAGAACGATTGAAAGGTGCCACAGTGCTAGAAGTAGGGGCTGGAATCGGTATTCTTAGTCATTTTGCCATCCAGGCTGGCGCTACAAGAGGTAGGCAGTCACATCTTTTGTTCTGTTTATCTTTTTAGTTTTTCTGCATATCAAAGAAAAAACAAACAAACTCTGTCTCTTTTTCTATTTTAACCTTTTAACTTGTGTGTAACATTCAAGACTTTCAGTTAAACGCAAATTATTAGTATTGTTTTTATATTTTCTGAATTAACCTTTCATCCAGTATGTAGTTTTTAAAACACTTTCGAGCTGTATGAGGTGTCAACATATAAATATGAAACATTTATTTCTCTCTATAAAGGACCTGTTCTAGCAACAACTACAACAAATTAAGGATAAAAGTCAAATCTACTTGCCAGAAGACTGCTACAACTTATAGAAGTCTGCAGAAAGGATAGAAAATGTGCATTCTATTGGATAATGTTTGTGGTCTCTTTTTGAACACATGGTGTAGAGAGCTAGGTTTAATGAAAGCAGAAATGCATAAGTTAGAGAACGAAGGAATTTAGGTAGGACAAAATATTTTATTTTGAGATAGCTAGAGTAAAAAAAAAAGTAATTGTAAGAATGTGACATATATCACTTATATTTGATGTCAGTTTGAAAGCAAACAAGAATCACAAGGACTAAAGTAACAAGTGAAAAGCACTTAAATAAATAAATAACACTACAGGGGACCACAAAGGTGATTGCATCATTACTTAGGTTAGATCGCTACAAAGTACATATCTGGTGTTACGTGTAAAAATTGCGCTAATGACCCATGTCCACGAAGCACTATTTTTATGGTGCCTAGTTGGCAGGGAAGATAGTGCAATTGCTTCTGCAGCTAGGCGGTGTTGCCGTTAGGAAGGTCCTGGGTTCGATTTTCCGGTAAGCCTCTCACTTCTGTTGTTTTTCAATTGTCTAGTTTTCTACTTCTTTATTTCAATTTATTTCTGATGTGTGCCTGTAACACACATTTATGTGTGTATTATTTATTAAGTGAAAAGAATTAACATGAATATGTGTTCGACATTAACATTGAGAAAACAAACACTATGATACTAAGCAAAGCAGATGAGAAATTAACTTTAAGATTCAATGGGAAGATACAAGAATAAGTCTACATTTTTTCATACCTTTAGTGCATAATAACGGAAGGTGTCAGATATGAAATGAAAAACAAGATGGAAGGAATGGCCAAAGCTACATTCAAAGTAAGAGGCAAATGTTCACTTCCAAACAGATAACTAATAAATTAAATTTGAGAGTCATCAAGTTTATATATAGTCTTCTTTACTGTAAAGTCTGGAAAATAGTGAACAAGTAGTTGGAAGAAATAATTGAGGTCCATAAAATATGGATATGTAGAATATTGTGGCACTTCTCGTGGACACAGAAGAAAACAAAGAAGTCATAGAAAAACTAGGAATGAAAAGAAAAGTAATGAATGAGATCAAAATTAGATATAAAATATTTGTTGACATAAACAAAGAAACAATGCCTTGTTGACATAAACAAAGAAACAATGCCTTGTTGAAAGCCATAATAGAAGACAGAATTGAAGAGAAACAGGCAAGAGAATCTCAAGTGGTAAGATAACGTCAAGAGATGGACAAGAAAGACTGTTATCAAGGCCAGAGACAAAAGACTTGGAGATTCATTGCAGCCAACCTTAGAATCAAATATGATAGCTAATCCAATCATCATTCTTGTATTTGCTGTGGGAGACCTTTTGTTTGCAGTGTAGTGTGTTCTATTTGTTTCTGTATAAAACTGTCCATTATCAGCTTTGACATCATTCACCATCTTAGAGGTAACTAATTCAAGACAGGCTGGTGCGACAAAGTTTATTGGCAGGGTAGCTAGAGTTTTCAAGTTTGCTGTCATAATGTATTGCTGTTTACATGGACAATTCGAAGCATTTGTAACTTGAAATTTGATTAAACCTTCCAGCTTTGAGCATTCTGAATTTGTATTTTTTTTTAAAAAGACTGAATTGATGTTCTTTTCCAGTCTATGCAGTAGAATCCAGTGGCATGGCAGCATTTGCAGACAGAGTTGCAAAGGAGAATGGAATAGGTTCGGTCCTCACAGTAATACAGAGTAAAGTTGAGGTTGTTCATTTTTTTTTATACAGCAAGCCCTCGGTGTAACATAACCAATAGTATTTATGCTAAGCCTTTCTGTCTTATGCCATTAATAGGGATCTTTACATGTCTTCTTTGTCCATTTTATGTCTGTTTCCAGTTAACATCTCCATGTCTGTTTCCAGTTAACATCTCCATGTCTGTTTCCAGTTAACATCTCCATGTCTGTTTCCAGTTAACATCTCCGTGTCTGTTTCCAGTTAACATCTCCGTGTCTGTTTCCAGTTAACATCTCCATGTCTGTTTCCAGTGAACATCTCCATGTCTGTTTCCAGTTAACATCTCCATGTCTGTTTCCAGTTAAGATCTCCGTGTCTGTTTCCAGTTAACATCTCCATGTCTGTTTCCAGTTAACATCTCCGTGTCTGTTTCCAGTTAACATCTCCATGTCTGTTTCCAGTTAACATCTCCGTGTCTGTTTCCAGTTAACATCTCCATGTCTGTTTCCAGTGAACATCTCCGTGTCTGTTTCCAGTGAACATCTCCATGTCTGTTTCCAGTTAACATCTCCGTGTCTGTTTCCAGTTAACATCTCCGTGTCTGTTTCCAGTTAACATCTCCATGTCTGTTTCCAGTTAACATCTCCATGTCTGTTTCCAGTTAACATCTCCATGTCTGTTTCCAGTGAACATCCTCCGTGTGTTTTTCCAGTCTCTTTTTGTCTGTCTTATCCTGGGGATTTCACAACAAGGACTGTCGTGTAACGTTGTCAGTATTTTTCCTCAGTGTGTGTCTCCTTCTCATCTCTTGTTCCACTGGCTCTTGTCTGGTTATGGACGTCAGACCTTCACTCTATTACGATGAACACAATAAGCTGGAAAACACCAACACTACAACAACTGTATCTTGCTTTAAAATGTATGTAATAGATGTTGTAGAGTGTGTTGTTCCTGGTGGATGTCTGAAGAAACACAGAAAGAATAAGGCTACTACACCCTCAGGCAATTCCTAAGAGGCAACTAAAATGAGGTTGTACATAAAGTCTGGCAACATCATCATTTGCCACAGAAACCACGTCTGCAAGAACATTTGATGAACAAAGAATAGGACTCCTGCTCTCTGAGATGTGTATTAAGAAGTCACTGGTATGAGGTTGGTGTAAGGGACTAGCAACCTCATTATGTGCTGTAGAAACTGCTGCTGCAAGAGCACTAATGACCCGTCATTGAAGCATCATTTTTTGGTGATGCCTAGATGGCAGGGAGGATAATGTGATTCGCTTGCATAGCTAGGTGGGGTTGTCGCACAGAAGGTCCTGGGTTCGAGTCCTGGGTAAGCCACTCACGTCTGTTGTTTTTCTGTTGTCTAGTGTTCTACTTCTTTATTTCTTACAAGTGCCTGAAAACATACCTTTATGTTTGTCTAATATTTATTTGCTGCAAGAGCATGTGCTTTTAAATAGGCTACCTCTGGGAAGGGGGGGGGGGGGGGGGCACACACACACACACCTGCAGAGATGGTTCTATGTTCCATTCGGAGTGAATAAAAATATGATGATATTTATAAACTAAACTTTGAAGACAAAGAGTGTCAGCATCGTCTGCCTGAGCATGTGTGGGCATGTGAGAGGTGGTATCTGGTGTGTGTGTGTGGTCATTGTTCTACAGAAATGGTTGACATTTACTGAGGGAGACTGAGCACCTATGGGTTTGTCTGGAGCACAATGATGTTTATTCTGATCAATAAAAATAATAAAAATGAATTAAGAAATTGTCGTATTTTGCAGACCGCTGATATTCCAGTCAACGTGGATGCTATAATTTGTGAGTGGATGGTATGTGTTAGAATTGTTAGAGAAGTTTTATCACTTGTCACTAAAACAGTGTCCTGTAATGTCAGAATTCTGAAATATTAATATAACAACACTGATCATTCTGAAATTTGTCCATTTGTGAAGACATTATATTCTGACAGTTTGATCACATGTTTTTTAGTACATCACGTCATCTTGTTATTGATTTATTGCATTTGATATTCTTTGCTGTGTTATTTGTAGTTTGTTTGTAGTTTGTTTGCATTGATATGTTTTGTTTACTATTTTTATATGTTAATGAATTATTATTTTTCCTGCGTGTTTACTTGACGTTCATTATTTGCTTATAACATTTCTATATTTCTCATATTTGTTGTCTGTTATGACTGGTTGATGAAATATTATCCTGAAATGTCCCATGTCTGTGGTATATAGCTCAGTTGTGATACATGACTCCAGAACCATTTTTCATTTCTTTGATGAAATGTTGTACATGATTGAACAAGGTGGTGTATCTGCAGTGTAAAGTTGGAATAAGTGTGAGTTCAGAGTTTGGTAGTTCAAAGACATTTCAAGATGGATCACTAGTTTTAGTGACATTAAACTTGCTTACTTTACTTTCTCTGTCCACTGTTTCCATCAAGTGTAGTGTGGAACCGAAGTTTGTGTTCTTTGTCCCAGTCATGTCACCATGGCTGCTGAGAGCCCGTGTTGTTGTAGGATGTCTGTGATGTTGTCTATCTGTCTGGCTGCTGAGAGCCCATGTTCTTGTAGGATGTCTGTGATGTTGTCTATCTGTCTGGCTGCTGAGAGCCCGTGTTGTTGTAGGTTGTCTGTGATGTTGTCTATCTGTCTGGCTGCTGTAAGCCTGTGTTGTTGTAGGATGTCTGTGATGTTGTCTATCTGTCTGGCTGCTGTAAGCCCGTGTTGTTGTAGGATGTCTGTGATGTTGTCTATCTGTCTGGCTGCTGTAAGCCCGTGTTCTTGTAGGTTGTCTGTGATGTTGTCTATTTGTCTGGCTGCTGTGAGCCCATGTTGTTGTAGGATGTCTGTGATGTTGTCTATCTGTCTGGCTGTTGTCAGCCCATGTTGTTGTAGGTTGTCTGTGATGTTGTCTATCTGTCTGGCTGCTGTAAGCCTGTGTTGTTGTAGGATGTCTGTGATGTTGTCTATCTGTCTGGCTGCTGTCAGCCCATGTTGTTGTAGGATGTCTGTTATGTTGTCTATCTGTCTGGCTGCTGTCAGCCCGTGTTGTTGTAGGTTGTCTGTGATGTTGTCTATCTGTCTGGCTGCTGTAAGCCAGTATTGTTGTAGGATGTCTGTGATGTTGTCTATCTGTCTGGCTGCTGTGAGCCTGTGTTGTTGTAGGATGTCTGTGATGTTGTCTATCTGTCTGGCTGCTGTGAGCCCGTGTTGTTGTAGGATGTCTGTGATGTTGTCTATCTGTCTGACTGCTGTCAGCCCGTGTTGTTGTAGGATGTCTGTGATGTTGTCTATCTGTCTGGCTACTGTCAGCCCGTGTTGTTGTAGGATGTTTGTGATGTTGTCTATCTGTCTGGCTGCTGTCAGCCCATGTTGTTGTAGGATGTCTGTGTTGTTGTTTATCTGTCTGGCTGCTGTGAGCCCATGTTGTTGTAGGTTGTCTGTGATGTTGTCTATCTGTCTGGCTGCTGTAAGTCCGTGTTGTCGTAGGATGTCTGTGATGTTGTCTATCTGTCTGGCTGCTGTAAGCCCATGTTGTTGTAGGTTGTCTGTGATGTTGTCTATGTCTATCTGTCTGGCTGCTGTCAGCCCATGTTGTTGTAGTTTGTCTGTGATGTTGTCTATCTGTCTGACTGCTGTGAGCCTGTGTTGTTGTAGGATGTCTGTGATGTTGTCTATCTGTCTGGCTGCTGTAAGCCCGTGTTGTTGTAGGATGTCTGTGATGTTGTCTATCCATCTACCTCTAGACCCTCACCGTACTATGAACCCAGATCTTCTAGTGTTGTAGACGAGTAATGGTCATTTATCAGGCTCCATTCTCATGAGATGGCTAAACCACTTGATTGTCAGTGTCTCAGCATACTTGATACAGGATGTAATTCCTACAATTATTCTGCTGTCATCATTTCTCACTCTGCCTCTCCTGGTAACATTAATGGCTTTTTCTTAAACATCTCATCTGACAGAATGTGATATTCTCCTCTTGTGTTTTGTTCAGGGACCATGTTTGACACTGATAGAAAACAGTTGGTAAGAATATACTGTTTATCAGCTGTCTTTTAGTTTTCATATTAATATTTGGATGTTTGATTTGTGCTGACAGTTGGTAAGTCACTGCATTGACTTTTAGTTTTTATACTGATATTTGGATGTTTCATTAGTGCTGACAGTTGATAAGTCACTGCACTGTCTTTTAGTTTTCATACTGATATTTGGATGTTTGATTAGTGCTGACAGTTGGTAAGTCACTGCACTGACTTTTAGTTTTCATACTGATATTTGGATGTTTGATTAGTGCTGACAGTTGGTAAGTCACTGCACTGACTTTTAGTTTTCATACTGATATTTGGATGTTTGATTAGTGATGACAGTTGGTAAGTCACTGCACTGTCTTTTAGTTTTCATACTGATATTTGGATGTTTGATTAGTGCTGACAGTTGGTAAGTTACTGCACTGACTTTTAGTTTTCATACTGATATTTGGATGTTTGATTAGTGCTGACAGTTGGTATGTCACTGCACTGTCTTTTAGTTTTCATACTGATATTTGGATGTTTGATTAGTGCTGACAGTTGGTAAGTCACTGCACTGACTTTTAGTTTTCATACTGATATTTGGATGTTTGATTAGTGCTGACAGTTGGTAAGTCACTGCACTGTCTTTTAGTTTTCATACTGCTATTTGGATGTTTGATTAGTGCTGACAGTTGGTAAGTCACTGCACTGTGTTTTAGTTTTCATACTGATATTTGGATGTTTGATTAGTGCTGACAGTTGGTAAGTCACTGCACTGACTTTTAGTTTTCATACTGATATTTGGATGTTTGATTAGTGCTGACAGTTGGTAAGTCACTGCACTGTCTTTTAGTTTTCATACTGATATTTGGATGTTTGATTAGTGCTGACAGTTGGTAAGTCACTGCACTTACTTTTTAACATCCTGTTTCAATTTCTCTGTCAAGTTTCCCCATTTTCAGCAAAAAAGCTTCCTAGGTATTTGAACTCTGGAACCTGCTTAAGTCTGATGTCATCGGCATGTAAGTTAAGTGGGCTTGGCGAGCTGCTTATCTTCATAGTTTCTGTCTTTAATGTGTTGATCTTCATGTTAGACACATTAAAAATACATTATTATGAAAAAATATTGATTGAGTTGAAATAATGACTTGTATATTTGCATACTAGATTTAAATGTATTAGATGCATTACAAATACATTAAAATTGAGTACACAAATATACAGGTCATTATTTCAGCCCAGTCAATATTTGTCCGTAATAATTGAATGTCCCTTTCATCTTGTGAGTAGCATGGGATCTTTACTTCAGTTAGGCATCTAGTGTTTACAGTAGCAGTTTGTTTAAATGATGGGGCTGCCAGCCTCATCTACACTTCTCTCAGTGACCATTTCTGATGCACCTGGTGGGGACATTAAACCTTTCTCTTCTCAGGCCGGCAGAAAAAAAAAGTGTTAAAGGAGCTTCGGACATGAATTGATTGTGTACACAGTCAGCTGAACAAACGTGATGATGTCAGAAGTCAGCTGAACAAACGTGATGATGTCAGAAGTCAGCTGAACAAATGTGATGATGTCAGAAGTCAGCTGAACATTATGTGATGATGTCAGAAGTCAGCTGAACAAACGTGATGATGTCAAAAGTCAGCTGAACAAACGTGATGATGTCAGAAGTCAGCTGAACAAACATGATGATGTCAGAAGTCAGCT
Source organism: Oreohelix idahoensis (assembly GCA_024509875.1). NCBI lineage: Eukaryota > Metazoa > Mollusca > Gastropoda > Stylommatophora > Oreohelicidae > Oreohelix > Oreohelix idahoensis. The sequence continues at coordinate 109,864 of JAMPIV010014143.1, forward strand.
GAACAAACGTGATGATGTCAGAAGTCAGCTGAACAAACGTGATGATGTCAGAAGTCAGCTAAACAAACGTGATGATGTCAGAAGTCTGCTGAACAAATGTGATGATGTCAGAAGTCAGCTGAACAAATGTGATGATGTCAGAAGTCAGCTGAACAAACGTGATGATGTCAGAAGTCAGCTGAACAAATGTGATGATGTCAGAAGTCTGCTGAACAAACGTGATGATGTCAGAAGTCTGCTGAACAAACGTGATGATGTCAGAAGTCAGCTGAACAAACGTGATGATGTCAGAAGTCAGCTGAACAAACGTGATGATGTCAGAAGTCTGCTGAACAAATGTGATGATGTCAGAAGTCTGCTGAACAAACGTGATGATGTCAGAATGGCTGGAAATAATTAGATTGTAAAGGAAGTCCCACAGCAGATACTGCCTAGAGGAGTGAAGTTGTAAGTCTCAGCGTTTAGGAGGTCAGGGTGACTGTAAAGTATCAGTCTGTCTGCTCTGTAAGGAAGAGTGGTGTGTTGTTGAGATCAGGCATGCTCCAGTCTACCCAGCTGTAAATGGGTAACTCACCCTAGTCCTGAGTTAGGGAAGGCAAAGGCTCCAGGGGAAGCAGGCCCTAAACTTGGTCACTTCAGCCGACGCAGGATGGTGTATGTATGAAGTAGAAGTGTAGAGTGTGATTACCGCGAATGGTGTACTGTTCGTGTGCTGACCAATATAACCACTCACACTTGTGTCTACAAGGCACCAATGCAGACTGCTGGAATCTTAGTTTACTCAATTTATTCAGACGTACACACTGGGACATACGAGTACATCATGGTTCGTTGACATATCAATTTGTAGGTATACATAGCAGATCTGAAGTCATGACACATTCAGTAATAATGGGCAGTACATCAAAAGTTCAATGTCATGATACATTATGGCCACATCCCCCTATCTGACTAAACGCGTCAGTGAAGGGCGGATCGATAAATAACCAAAGTTACTTGACGTCCATAGTTTGTAGTATAAATTATGAAACCACGAAAGGGGGTTTCTAGCAAGATTGAGATCTCCCTGTCACTGTCCGATAATAAGATAAATAATCTGTTCTCTTGGCAGTGATCAAAACATATGATGACCGAAATCCAACATGGCTACCTCCCTGAGTTGTCGTTCACTCATTCATAGGAAGGAGAATATAAGCCAGAGTTAATTTATAATGGGTATATAAAGGATTTCATAAATGTTTCCATACAGCTCTACGGTGATCAGGTTAATTCATGTAGCCATAACCGCTGCAGGAAAATCTGTCACCTTCGTCGATACAAAACACGACACTAGCATAGCGAAGCACAAAAGTCAAGCTAGGCCTAACCGACGAGAGATCATCAAAAATAGGAGCTGGGTTTACCTGGAGTCCGAATCATCTATATACTGACATAAGGAGAGTCTCTAACACAAACTATCGTAGAGACACCATCTCCTTCAGAAGAAAAACCACTTCGTGAGACATTTTTTTCTGACGAAAGGACCAGCTCTAGAAAAACGTACCCCGCCATTTGTAAGCAGTACATCGGAACTCTGCATCCTGTGATGTATATTTCTCGGAAATTAAATGCCGCAGAGAAGAATTACTCGGTCCTAGACCGTGAATTATTGGCTATGGTTTGGTCAATCCTTAAACTGCAAAGATTTCTTCTGGGCGCGCATTTCATTGTGGAAACTGACCAGAAAGCTCTTACGGCTATTCAGAGTAAAAATCTGAAGAGCGCGAGATCAACGCGATACGCGATTGCTCTACAGCCATTTCATTTTTCGGTGCGAGCTATCCGTGGGTCAGAAAATGTGATGGCAGATATTTTGTCTAGATGCCCACATGATTCATAACTGTTATACAACTTTGATACAGTTGTTTCTATGTTGAAATGTGTACACATATGTAATATATCATATAGTGATTGTAACACTACTTAGCGGTTCATTGATATGTATTCACCGCTGATCTTTCAATGTTTTTCGTCTTTGATGATCATGATGTTAAGATATCTTAGATGGAATTTATGTATAAACTAATGTGGAAATTGTGTCATTGCTAATATTGTAGTATGCGTTGGTGACACCTCTCTGGAAATATTTATACTTAGAGAAGTACTTTCTCTAAGGTCATAAAACTTATGCTTATCATCTGCGCATTGTTATTGGTGCGTTGTGAGCCTATTGTATGTTGCTCCTAGATGTATTTCAAAAAAAAAAAATGTACCATTTTTTTTTTCCCGAGGGGTGTGGTAATCTGTTGCGTGCATATTTGACGCACATTTTACAAAAATCGATATGGCTATTTAATATGGGAAAAATATAGACATGCATTCATTTGTGTATGAAAATGCTGTTTATGGTAAAAGCGAGATAATCCATGTTTGATTCACACTTTTGATTATAGGAGTAATCGTTCTGGATATTGATCCAGCGCAAGGATATTGCGCTTGCGTTTGTACTTATTTTTTAGGGCCAGAAAATATATTAATTTGCTTATTGTGTTTATGGCCTGAATTCATATGTATTACATATTATTAGTACAAGTAGAATCAGTCCTATATTGTATATTTTGGATGGGTAGGAGGGACTAGATTCTTGCTAGCGGAAGTATGAGTTGTCTTGACAAGTCGTGATGAGTTCCGATGTACTGCTTACAAATGGCGGGGTACGTTTTTTCTAGAGCTGGTCCTTTCGTCAGAAAAAAATGTCTCACGAAGTGGTTTTTCTTCTGAAGGAGATGGTGTCTCTACGATAGTTTGTGTTAGAGACTCTCCTTATGTCAGTATATAGATGATTCGGACTCCAGGTAAACCCAGCTCCTATTTTTGATGATCTCTCGTCGGTTAGGCCTAGCTTGACTTTTGTGCTTCGCTATGCTAGTGTCGTGTTTTGTATCGACGAAGGTGACAGATTTTCCTGCAGCGGTTATGGCTACATGAATTAACCTGATCACCGTAGAGCTGTATGGAAACATTTATGAAATCCTTTATATACCCATTATAAATTAACTCTGGCTTATATTCTCCTTCCTATGAATGAGTGAACGACAACTCAGGGAGGTAGCCATGTTGGATTTCGGTCATCATATGTTTTGATCACTGCCAAGAGAACAGATTATTTATCTTATTATCGGACAGTGACAGGGAGATCTCAATCTTGCTAGAAACCCCCTTTCGTGGTTTCATAATTTATACTACAAACTATGGACGTCAAGTAACTTTGGTTATTTATCGATCCACCCTTCACTGACGCGTTTAGTCAGATAGGGGGATGTGGCCATAATGTATCATGACATTGAACTTTTGATGTACTGCCCATTATTACTGAATGTGTCATGACTTCAGATCTGCTATGTATACCTACAAATTGATATGTCAACGAACCATGATGTACTCGTATGTCCCAGTGTGTACGTCTGAATAAATTGAGTAAACTAAGATTCCAGCAGTCTGCATTGGTGCCTTGTAGACACAAGTGTGAGTGGTTATATTGGTCAGCACACGAACAGTACACCATTCGCGGTAATCACACTCTACACTTCTACTTCATACATACACCATCCTGCGTCGGCTGAAGTGACCAAGTTTAGGGCCTGCTTCCCCTGGAGCCTTTGCCTTCCCTAACTCAGGACTAGGGTGAGTTACCCATTTACAGCTGGGTAGACTGGAGCATGCCTGATCTCAACAACACACCACTCTTCCTTACAGAGCAGACAGACTGATACTTTACAGTGACCAGTTTGCTTCCTTACTCCTTTGCATTCAGTAACTCAAGATCAGAGTCAGGTACCTATTTTTATACAGCTGGATAGACAGGAGCATGATGGGAACTGGATTTAAACTCAGTCCTTATGCCTCAAGAAGCTAGCACTCTGTTAGTTGGTAAAAATGATTAAAAACAAGCAATTAAAGCCAGTTTGTATAATTATCTACTAATTAGTATGTGTCTAAAATTGTATTTTATCCTGCAGGGTCAAAACCTATTGTATGATTCAATGCTGCCATCTCTGCTGATTGCCAGGAATAGATTTCTCAAACAGGTAAGAATTTGTTAAAGCCCATGTCTATGATCTTACTGTCATCATAAATGGGTTTTCCAAATTTTTGTTAACACTGTCTTGCTGTTTAATGCAACAATTATCTTTAGGTCTGTTTTAATATCTTCTTGCCATTTTTGTGTGGATGGAGTGTGACAAGTCATGGCTGTTTGTGTTGCTTACTTGTATCTTTTCCTTTGTTGTTATATATTGTTAAGTTGGACTTTGCTAAGAATAAACATTGTGTCTATTTTCTGATATTTTCAAGGGTGGAGAGATGTATCCATGTACAGCGTCACTGTATCTGGCACCTATAAATGATGACATCTGTCAAGAAAGGTACAGTTTTTCTTTTTTTATATGAGGTTTTGGTTCCTTCTTATTTCGTACAAAATATACACGTGGGTCATCTTTCTGAAAGGAAGCTTATGACTCTTGTTAGATGGAGCCTTATGACTCTTGTTAGTTGGAGCCTTATTACTCTTGTTAATTGGAGCCTTATTACTCTTGTTAATTGGAGCCTTATTACTCTTGTTAGTTGGAGCCTTATTACTCTTGTTAATTGGAGCCTTATTACTCTTGTTAATTGGAGCCTTATTACTCTTGTTAATTGGAGCCTTATTACTCTTGTTAATTGGAGCCTTATTACTCGTTAGTTGGAGCCTTATTACTCTTGTTAGTTGGAGCCTTATTACTCTTGTTAGTTGGAGCCTTATTACTCTTGTTAGTTGGAGCCTTATTAGTCTTGTTAATTGGAGCCTTATTACTCTTGTTAATTGGAGCCTTATTACTCGTTAGTTGGAGCCTTATTACTCTTGTTAGTTGGAGCCTTATTACTCTTGTTAGTTGGAGCCTTATTACTCTTGTTAGTTGGAGCCTTATTACTCTTGTTAGTTGGAGCCTTATTACTCTTGTTAGTTGGAGCCTTATTACTCTTGTTAATTGGAACCTTATTACTCTTGTTAGTTGGAGCCTTATTACTCTTGTTAGTTGGAGCCTTATTACTCTTGTTAGTTGGAGCCTTATTACTCTTGTTAGTTGGAGCCTTATTACTCTTGTTAGTTGGAGCCTTATTACTCTTGTTAATTGGAACCTTATTACTCTTGTTAGTTGGAGCCTTATTACTCTTGTTAGTTGGAGCCTTATTACTCTTGTTAATTGGAGCCTTATTACTCTTGTTAGTTGGAGCCTTATTAGTCTTGTTAATTGGAGCCTTATTACTCTTGTTAATTGGAGCCTTATTACTCGTTAGTTGGAGCCTTATTACTCTTGTTAGTTGGAGCCTTATTACTCTTGTTAGTTGGAGCCTTATTACTCTTGTTAGTTGGAGCCTTATTACTCTTGTTAGTTGGAGCCTTATTACTCTTGTTAGTTGGAGCCTTATTACTCTTGTTAATTGGAACCTTATTACTCTTGTTAGTTGGAGCCTTATTACTCTTGTTAGTTGGAGCCTTATTACTCTTGTTAGTTGGAGCCTTATTACTCTTGTTAGTTGGAGCCTTATTACTCTTGTTAGTTGGAGCCTTATTACTCTTGTTAATTGGAACCTTATTACTCTTGTTAATTGGAGCCTTATTACTCTTGTTAGTTGGAGCCTTATTACTCTTGTTAATTGGAGCCTTATTACTCTTGTTAATTGGAGCCTTATTACTCGTTAGTTGGAGCCTTATTACTCTTGTTAGTTGGAGCCTTATTACTCTTGTTAGTTGGAGCCTTATTACTCTTGTTAGTTGGAGCCTTATTAGTCTTGTTAATTGGAGCCTTATTACTCTTGTTAATTGGAGCCTTATTACTCGTTAGTTGGAGCCTTATTACTCTTGTTAATTGGAACCTTATTACTCTTGTTAGTTGGAGCCTTATTACTCGTTAGTTGGAGCCTTATTACTCTTGTTAGTTGGAGCCTTATTACTCTTGTTAGTTGGAGCCTTATTACTCTCTTTAGTTGGAGCCTTATTACTCTTGTTAGTTGGAGCCTTATTAATCTTGTTAGTTGGAGCCTTATTACTCTTGTTAGTTGGAGCCTTATTACTCTTGTTAGTTGGAGCCTTATTACTCTTGTTAGTTGGAGCCTTATTACTCTTGTTAATTGGAGCCTTATTACTCTTGTTAGTTGGAGCCTTATTACTCGTTAGTTGGAGCCTTATTACTCTTGTTAGTTGGAGCCTTATTACTCTTGTTAGTTGGAGCCTTATTACTCTCTTTAGTTGGAGCCTTATTACTCTTGTTAGTTGGAGCCTTATTACTCTTGTTAGTTGGAGCCTTATTACTCTTGTTAGTTGGAGCCTTATTACTCTTGTTAGTTGGAGCCTTATTACTCTCTTTAGTTGGAGCCTTATTACTCTTGTTAGTTGGAGCCTTATTACTCTTGTTAGTTGGAGCCTTATTACTCTTGTTAGTTGGAGCCTTATTACTCTTGTTAGTTGGAGCCTTATTACTCTCTTTAGTTGGAGCCTTATTACTCTTGTTAGTTGGAGCCTTATTACTCTTGTTAGTTGGAGCCTTATTACTCTTGTTAGTTGGAGCCTTATTACTCTTGTTAGTTGGAGCCTTATTACTCTCTTTAGTTGGAGCCTTATTACTCTTGTTAGTTGGAGCCTTATTACTCTTGTTAGTTGGAGCCTTATTACTCTTGTTAGTTGGAGCCTTATTACTCTTGTTAGTTGGAGCCTTATTACTCTTGTTAGTTGGAGCCTTATTACTCTTGTTAGTTGGAGCCTTATTACTCTTGTTAGTTGGAGCCTTATTACTCTTGTTAGTTGGAGCCTTATTACTCTTGTTAGTTGGAGCCTTATTACCACTTCATTAATGTCTCTGTTCTGTACCTTGAGGTCAGACAGCAGCGTGTTCACCTGATGCCTGAATAAACCCCAGTTGGCTTTTTTGTAATTCCATCTTGTAATGGCTGGGCCTGTACTGAGAGTTACACTCTGGACAGTAAGAAAGATTGGGCGATGGTCGCTTTCTCCTAGTTGGTCTCCTACTTCTCTACTAATGAGTCCAGCTATATCTGGGGTGGCGAAGGCAAGATCTGAAGTTGAAGTTGTGTGCCATCCTCTGGAGTAAAAGGTAGGAGTACCTGTGGCAATATTGACTAGGATTAGGGAGTGGTCATCTTGCCATGTTTCAACCTCTTCACCTCTGTGATCCAGATGGTTATAGCCCCAGCTCTGGGAGTGGCTATTAAAGTCTCCAACGGCTATAAAGTTGGTGGCTGGTACCTGTATAGAGCTGAGACTCAGGGGTTTGTTGTTCGGACAGTAATAGTTCAGAAGTTCTATTTCCATCTTGTCTACCTTTATCTGCAACAGCTGATATTCTGCTCCATCCATGAAGGTTTTCCTTTCGTGTGCATGAATGTTATTCCTTACAAGAGTAAGTACTCCTCCTTGTCTATCTTGTCTGTCGGATCTGAAGCATTGATATCCCCTTATTTTAAAGGTTTGATTTTCTTTCAAGTGAGTCACTTGGATACAGCAAACACTGACTTGCTTCTCATACAAGATGTTTTCCAGCTCCGTCTTTTTGCTGTATCCAGCCTGCTTGCTGTTCACTCCCTCTGCATTCCAGTGCATTATGACAAGTGGCACTCTGGGTTTCTCTTTTTCTGTTTTGTTTCGGTCAGTAGTTCTCCTCCGCCGTCTGTTGACTCCACAAGACGGTCTAGAGGGTCCTCCAGTAGCTGAGGGTGGGCCCTGTCGAGGCTCAGAGCCCGGCACTGCACCTGCCTGGTGGAGCTCCACAGGGCGAGCACCAGAACGAGATTTATTTGACGGTGTACTCTCCATAGAAAAAAAAAAGCGAGTTGCATGATACTGTGTTTATCCTTTCCGGTGCGCCTTCTGCCCAGTATCTACGACTTTCTCCTGTTCAACGGGAGAGTGGGGCTCATCCCTAATCTGTTTATGTTCCAGTAGTAGTAACTATTACGCAAGCAGCCTGGGGGTGTCACTGCTCTGCGCGGACCTTGTTTATACCGAGGTGACGTCCGAGCTCGTATGTGTGAAAATATGTTTTGCGTTATTTTCAAAATAGACCTGTCTTTTCCTTGGCTTTT